>CM040823.1:5368089-5475589 GCA_022828995.1 Vimba vimba | reverse complement strand
GGGGCAAAGATGTCTGTAAAATGTTTTTAATTTCATCAGACAATGATTTTTATCATGGCAATCTTTGAAGTACTTATTTAGTAAGATGGACCCAGAAAAACTTTAAAGTCTTTTCCACTTGTAATGGACTCTCCACCCCCGCCCCCCCCCACTCTGCTGGCTCACAGATAACACATGCTCGCCCACTGCCTTCACCTGTGCCAATCAGCGCTGTGTGCCCAGAAGCTGGCACTGCGACGGACACAATGACTGTTTTGACGGCAGTGACGAGAGGGACTGTCCGACCCAGACCCCTGGCACTTGCCAGTCGGACCAGTTCAGCTGTGCCAACCATCGCTGCATCCCCCGCACATGGCTCTGTGACACCGACAACGACTGCGGAGACGGGTCGGATGAGACCGACTGTGGTGAGGCCTTGGCAACTGTTAATTGATTATATATAGGGGCTATTAATTCATTATGAATTTTCAAATATATTTTTTAAAACGGATAGCTTTGACTCTAAATTCTGATTTGATGAGGTCCATTTTAAAGCCGTTGGTTTTTTTTATATATTTGAATTTGCATTGAGGTTGCAAACAGGATGCAGGAGTTTTATAAGCCTTATGGTTAAATGAACACATAGATCTGTACTAATCATAGATTTGTACTAATTTTCTTCCAGAACTGTAATTCAATAAATTCACCTTCTTCTAATTCCACGTCCACTTCCTGTGGGTGTGGCCTATTCTAATTCCAACTCATTAATTGAAAGGAAGCCGATTCTTAAGCGATGTTATGCGGAAGTTTGAATACTCAAGGTTTGGGGCTTTGGGAACTTCCTAGCCTCAAGTATGAGCCACAGAACAGTGAAGCGTGTCTTAGTGATCACGATTAACAAGGGCCGATTAGACAAGATTAGAGGGGTAGATCTGTGTATCGATGGTTTTTATGTATATTTACAAATGTATTTAAAATGTTGGAGATCTCAAAATGAACTCATACTGTATATTTCTCATCAAATAATGTTAAAACCAAATGATCTGAACTATGTGCTGTTCATATTAATTTCATAGCACTATATTCTTACTGTATGTGAAAAATGTGTACATTTTTATTTCTAAAATGCATGTTTGAGCTGTTTTAACGTAAAGCAACGACATGCACTGACATTTCTTAAAATCTGCCATTGTTTTGTCTCAAGATTCACACCAGTAATGTTTTTTCTAAGGCACATTTATAAAGGCTACTTAAATGTCCTAATTGAACTAAGGCCTAATCCTGGCTTAATCTAAGTCCTGTCTGTGAAACTGGGCCTAAAGGTATTTTTTAAGAGAAACATCTGAGACAAAGTTGATTTTGAATGAAACATAAATTAGAACCATATTAAGTCTCTTGAGCTTTGAAAGGGCTTCTTCTGAACTTTTCTTGTGGTGTTGCTTTCTCCAGATTCTCTTGGCACATGCCACCCTAGTCAGTTCCAGTGTCCGGACCACCGCTGCATTGACCCCAATTACGTGTGTGATGGAGACCGAGATTGTGCAGACGGGGCGGACGAACAGGGATGTGGTAAGAGTTCATTATATGAAGTTAACCTGCAATATTGTTTAGCTAAGAATTGCAGAAATAAATATTTTATTGCATTTCTAAAATGGTAATGGCATTTTATTTCTTTACAAATTAAATGTATTTCAACATAAACCAGACATGGCCGTGCAAACATATGAATTCTCTATGCACACAAATGTAACTTTCACGGTATAAACAGTATAATAAAATCTCTAATGGAAGTTCAAATCAGATCAAGCTGATTTTTGTTTTTTGACTAAATCTTTTTGATCATCAGTGTACAACTGCTCAGCCTATGAGTTCAAGTGTGTAAACGGGCATCAGTGTGTCAACTCATACTACCGATGTGATGGGGTGTTTGACTGTAACGATCGCTCGGATGAATCTGGCTGTCGTAAGTATAAACAAAATTAATTTTAAGTTTGTCTTTTAGTTCTGATGATCTTTGACATGTCTTTTAATTATGATTATTGTGTAGGACATTGCATTATATATGCAGTATATAAATGGGTGAATCTTACAAAAACATTTCCAGTCACTGTGCACCCCCAAAACAAAAGTAAATATATAAATATACAAATTATTCTCAATGGTGATTTGTATTAAATTTACATTATTATGATATATTTTTAACCGTATAGCATAAGTATTGTAATACAATATTTTTATTTATTTAAATTAGCTATTTTTATTTAAATTAAAGGCAGTACAACAAATACTGCCATGATGTAGGAATATATTATTTTAAAATTGATCATTATTACTTTTATTTAAACTATTGGACTGAGAATTGTTGATGATTAACTGAACACAGGTGATACAGATGAACTGATAATGACAATGAAGATGACAGTGACGTGGTGACAGGCAAACAAGTCCAATGAAAACAAACTGAAAACACAACTGTGACAAGAATGAGATGCATTTTGCAAATATGTTAATTAAATATTTAATATTGTAATATAATAATGAAATATTGTTAATTAAAATTAGGGTGATATGTGCTTAATTATCATGGAAATAAGTTCACAATACAATATTTCTAAAGATCCTACAAAAAATGTATTTCGATGGTCCACTTTAGACATTCTACTAACTATAACCTAACAGTCTACAAATACTCTAATTAGAGTTATCTGATATGTAGCTGCAAATTAATGAGAGTTAGTTGACATGTAGTTGCAAAGTTACTCAAAGTTAGTCAAATGTCTAAAGTGGACTATCGAAATACAGTGTAACCTGATTTTTAAATTTGGGTTGAAATATAACCGTTCTTAATTCATTGTATTGAGCATTTCTTTGAAACCTCAGGAAACGCTAACATTTGTCTTGGATTGACATGCATGCATTAACTTAGCATGACCTTTGACCCCTCCAGCCACTAGGCCACCCGGCATGTGTCACCACGAGAGTGAGTTTCAGTGCCAGTCAGACGGCAGTTGCGTTCCCTCGAGCTGGGAGTGTGACGGGCACCCGGACTGTGAAGATGGCTCAGACGAACACCACGTTTGCCCGCCGAGGACGTGCCCCACCTCACAGTTCCGCTGCGATAATGGGAACTGTGTTTTCCACGGCTGGATATGTGACGGAGATAATGACTGTCGGGATGGCAGCGATGAGCGGGACTGTCCCACGCCACCGTTCCGCTGTCCCAGCTGGCAGTGGCAGTGTCCTGGACACAGTGTGTGTGTTAACCTCAGCAGGGTGTGCGACAACACTCCAGACTGTCCCAACGGGGCGGATGAATCCCCTCTCTGCAGTAAGTCATGCCAGATGTTTTACTGAGATTTGCAAGACATATACACTACCATTCAAAGGCTTTTTGTTTTTGAAGGACGTGTCTTATGCTCAACAAGAGTGCATTTATTTTGATCAGAAACTCACAATATTTCACAATATTATGAAATATATTTTACACTATATCATATATAAATGACATTGTGTAAAATGTAACTTATTTCAGTGATGGCAAAGCTGAATCTTCAGCATCATTACTCCAGTCTTCAGTGTCACATGATCCTTCAGAAATCATTCTAATATGATGATTTGCTTCTCAAGAAACATTTATTGTTATTATCAGTTGAAAACAGTTGCACTGCTTCATATTTTTGTGGAAACCATGTTACAGAAAGTTCTAAAAACAGCATTTATTTGAAATCTTTTGTAACAATATAAATGTCTTTCCTGTCACTTTTTATATATAAAAAAAAAATTGGTCCCACTTTATATTAAGTGGCTTTAAGTACTATACTTGCATCGAAAAATAAGTACAATGTACTTATTGTGTTCATGTTGTATTGTAAAACACTTTTACTGCTATTGAGATGTGATACGGGTAAGGTTAGCGACAGGTGTGGTGGTATGGATAGGTATAAGGGTGCGTTAAGGTGTAAGAAAGGGTCAACTGTGTAATTACAAATGTAATTACATAAATTAATTACAGCTGTAATTAAATGCTGGTATTTTTAAATTATAAGTACAATGTAAAAACATGTATGTACACAATAAGTCCATTGTGTTAAATTATTAATTTCAATGTAAGTACATAGTACTTAAAGCCACTTGATATAAAGTGGGACCAAAAAACGTCTTCTTTCAAAAAAAATTAATCTTACTGACCTCAAACTTTTGAACGGTAGTGCATAAACTGTAAGAATATTGACCTCCCTAATGAACATCTTGGCTTTGTTCTAAAACTTAATGAGCTGCCTATGTAGGCAGACATTCTTACATTAAATATCATGTTCACCGAGTTGCTGCCTATGTAAAGTTTTCTAAATTGATCTAGATCTAGTTTTCTCGATCTAGTTTTCATTCTTGTAGGATGCTGCTTATGTAGACAGTGGATAGCAGAATATCTCATTGGGTTTTAGAACACAGCCCTAGGATTTAAAATGAATTAATTAAATACATTTTTTGATGTATATGGAATGGAATAGTTGTTTGGATAAATACTATTGAGGGTTGAAACAACTTCCCAAAATGTTTAGCCATTATTTGTACGTCAACAGGACCTAAACAGCCCTTATTCTGCGGATCAATCCCACAAGTCTCTATTCTGCTTTGTCTCATTTAAACAGTGCAAATGACT
The DNA here is from genome assembly GCA_022828995.1 of Vimba vimba. NCBI lineage: Eukaryota > Metazoa > Chordata > Actinopteri > Cypriniformes > Leuciscidae > Vimba > Vimba vimba. The sequence goes on along the minus strand of CM040823.1, from coordinate 5,470,950 downwards.
TCTGTGAAAATCTGTGTTCATTTGATACATGTTCCTGTGTTAAGTTAAAACCCACAGATGTTGTTGATTACCACAGAAAATAATTGTTATAAAAGTTTACACCATCACAGTTCCAATGGGGCAATGCATTACATCTGAATAAAGATTAAAATGCACATTTCATGATGTTTGTTACTGTTAACTGAATCTAAAATTGTTTTCGTTAATTGAGATAAAGCTGGGGGGGAAATTAGATGAACTTAAAAACTAAAGAAAGAACATTAGAAATGTTCCCTTGGCAATTAACTGATATAAAATAAGCTTAAGTTAAAGTACTAAAACAAAACTAAAATTGAAATTAAAATAAATTATAAAAATATATAAATAAAAAAAACTAATGAAAATGAACAAAAGGACATAACAAAATGTTATGTCACTATATTGATATTGAATGATACCTTAAACTTGCCCCTTAAACTTTAATTGTGAGTTTCTATAAACAAGATTTTTATAAACCGTGGGATGAATCGAAATCATTTTCTGTGCTAATCAAAAGCATGCCACAGATGCTGTTGTTTCGTGCATTGAATCCAGAACATTAATTTACATTGAAATCTTTAATCTTTCTCTTGATATTGAAACTATTAAATGGCAAGTCATGTGGTCAGTCAGTTGATTCCAATAGTTCATGGAGTATTTCAGAATGTTGTCTGTGTTATGAATCCCATTTGCCATCAAATCATGCATGTGTTTAGCTAATCTGGAAATTAACATTGAAATGATCTGTGATTTTCCTTCCATGTTGCCTTCCCTTCTCACAGATGAGCCCTTACCAGGTAGGCTGAATCCCTAATCACCCACAATCCTCTGCATGAAGCACTAATCCATCCCAGTATCTGCCTGGCTATACTCACTAACCATCCAATTACCATCAGAGTGTCTGAATATGACAAGATTGTGTGTGTTTAGCATTATAGACATGTAGTTTGTAGTACTATTTACATGTGTTAGTCCATAGATATGGTACACAACCACCGATGTACCGATGTATCTCACCCAATACCAGTTCCAGAAACAAGGACAACGGATTTAAACAGTAAACATTAGGGCTGGGGAATATATTGAATATTCACAATATATCTGCAACGGTCATCATGAACATGAACTCTTTGCCAACCTGTGTTTAAAAATAAAAAGTCAACGCCAGTATTTTAGATTTTTTCATAAAACTTCATGCATTCTTTTTTTATCAAGACTTGAAAGTGGGTAATTTTCAACAAAAAGCTGGGAAAATTGCGTTTTTATAACTTTTTTTGACATTTAATTCGGTATATACACAAAAATAAATAAATATCGTTCTTCTTTTGTTGTTTATTTCCTGAAAAACTGTGTGAAAAACATGCCTTGATAATTTTACTGCATCATAATCATTGAGATACTCTTATAGTTTTATGTTAATTGTTTGAATTAGTTCTTATTTTTATATTTTCCGTTTTTATTTTAATTATTTGTTAAAGCCTTAGATATTTAGTTTTTTGTTTTTGTCTTTTTTTGTTTTTGTTGAAAATGGGTTTTTATGTTCTAATATGTAATTTAATCGTGTTTTTTTATGTCTCAGTTTTAGTTTGTTATTTTAGTACATCAGGTTGTTTTTTTTCAGAATTGTATTTATCTCAGTTAACTTTAATTTTATTTTGAGTAAAAAAAAAAATGTTGTATGATTTTTTTTATTTTTTTTATTTAATGATCAAAAATGGCTGTTTAATCACAAAAATGGTTTATCTGAATGAAAAAAGAACACATTTTCATGCAGTTTTAGAATAAATATAGAGATTTTGTTTCATTTATATTGCCCAGCCCTAGTAAGCCTCCCCTTTAATGGTTGTCCTTACCATGTTCCCACAATACCTTGTGTCTTCAATCATGCATATGATATGCTTCACATTGGTATTCATCTTGACTTTTCTGCTCGGTCGTAGATCAGGAGAGCTGCTCGGATAACAACGCGGGCTGCACTCACGGCTGCATCCAGGGCCCGTTTGGAGCCCAGTGCACCTGTCCCATGGGCTACCAGCTGAGCAACGACTCCAAGACGTGTGAGGACATGGATGAATGCCATCCTTTGGGCGTCTGCAGTCAGCACTGTTTCAACGAGAGAGGCTCCTTCCGATGTCATTGTCAGGACGGATACACTCTGGAGGCGGATGGACGCACCTGCAAGGCCTCAGGTTTGTGTGTCTCCTCTGAGCTTTGTGATCTCTGAGCGAGTGGAGCCATGCTCGGTCTCTGAGGGCCAAATGGACCAGCTCAGCTGGGTCTACTGCAGCTTCTCGGATTACCACAGATAAGACAAATAACATATATGTCAGTCACAAACTTTCTTACGGGGGTAATTAGGAGGTAATCACCAAACAAAGGGTTGTTTATGAGCTCTGCCGCTGACAAGAGCCCATTCCCTTGAGATAACCCGTTGAAAAATGCTGTCATCCGATATACCTCGTCTTCTTCCTGAATGTTGCTTTTCAACGGGAAAAAAGCTTTTTTATCCTACTATTTGGCCTTGTTAGATATGTCTTGCATAGTTTTATAACTGAGAGCTGATACATGAAGAAAGTTTGGATTCATTTCTGATCCTGCGAGGTTATTTGATATATTTTGAGATAATTGTGATCATTGTGGACTTCATATTTGGACGGCAATATGTGATTAAAGTATAAAACACAAAATGCTTACATGCCAGGCAGAAGTTGGACACAGAAAAGTTGGAATTATGTTTGTGATGATGGCGAAACAAGACAAGACGGATTATGCTTGAATGATTGGAATTTGAGTTTTATTTACAAAATGTGCATTTGAATGAATTTCATTTCAAAACTAAAATTTAATTTATTTTTTAATATTGTTTTTCTAAATGGATGAATATGACTGGATAGTGAAGAAAAACACTTTAGTTTAGTTTAACATTTTAGTCACTCCATAATTCTAATAACCATAACAACCTTAATAATTAATTTTGTAGTGAAATAGTGAAGTAAAGCATCATATAGTGAGGTCACTACATAATGTTCATAATATCATGTGTGCTATTCCATAGTTTTGATCACTTTACAATAATTCTAAAATGTGTGCAAAAATAGTTCAAAAGAGAAGTGTTTGTAAAAAAAAAAAAAAATACTTACATACATACATACATACATACATACATACATACATACATACATACATACATACATACATATATATATATATATATATATATATATATATATATATATATATATTTATAATTTATAATATTTAAATTCAAATAAATGTTGTTCTAATCTATTTCTGCTAACTTAAGCATCATTTAATCAGCATATTATAATGATTATTAAAGGATTATGTGACACTCAAGACTGGAGTAATGGTGCAGAAAATTCAGGAAAAAATATTTTTTTTGAAATATATTAAGAAAGAAACCATTTAAAAATATATATATTTTAAATTGTAATAATATTTCACATTATTCTATTCTGTTCTGCATCCTTTCTCGATCTGGCAGGATCTCGAGAGGCCTTGCTCTTAGTGGCGAGTCGGAATCAGATTATATCAGACGACATCCTCGCACAGCCAAACGCCATTCGGTCTCTTGTGCGAGACGGCCGTAACATCGTAGCGGTGGATTTCGACTCAGTCACAGATCGTATTTACTGGTCTGACACCACCCAGGACAGAATATGGAGCGCTCACAAAAATGGAAGCGACCGCACCGTGGTGAGTGACACAAACGTTGCTCCGGCACCCTTACAGTAAACATAAACCATCATCCCCCTAAATATCATTTCTCTTCCCTGCCAGATCTTTGATAGTGGAGTGACCGTCACCGAGAGTCTTGCCGTGGACTGGGTTGGCAGAAACCTGTATTGGACAGACTACGTTTTGGAGACCGTAGAGGTGTCCAAACTAGACGGATCCCACAGAACAGTGTTGATTAGTGAAAACGTGACCAATCCAAGAGGTCTGGTCGTGGACCCTAGAAATAAGTAAGACCAATGACTCACTGCATTTAACAAGTACACTGAGAAAAAAAATGGTGTAGAAACTATTTTGACTCAGGAAATTGCTGTATAGTATATACAGTTAATTTTAAATGACCATTGGTCGCAAACAAAATCCCAGTATGCCCTTTTCTAAATGTATTTCAGCACGCACCTCATGTTTTGGACTGACTGGGGCAGAAATCCTCGCATTGAGAGAGCCAGCATGGATGGGAAGTTAAGGACTACGATCATCAGCAACAAACTTTATTGGCCCAATGGCTTAACAATTGACTACCCCAACAATCTGCTTTACTTTGCCGATGCTTACCTAGACTTCATTGACTACTGTGATTACGATGGAAAGAACCGAAAACAAGTGTTGGCCAGTGATTTGGTGAGACTTTTTGTTTTATGTGCACATTTATGTTTATGTTTCTGTAGCTTTGCATGAACAATACACTTCCTTAGTATTTTTGTCTTGTTTTCCAGGATAAATATCTAAGCATTCTTGAATCAAGAAATAATTACTTGAGATGCAAAATGACAAGATAAAAAGGTCATGTGTTCTGAAAAATATATAAAAAATAAAGTGAGTGTTTTGCTGAAAACAAGAAAAAATCTTATGTCATTTAGCATTTAAAGTAAATGTATATTTATTTAAGAATGTTTATATATTTGTACTGGAAAACAAAACAATCATTTAAAGTAAGAAAATATTTTTTTTCAGTGCTAGCAAATATGGTGCTATTTCAAAAATGTAATATTTGGGCAGAAACTCAGCAATGATTTAAATTCGGGATTTAATGTATAAATATTAGGCCATAAAATGTAGTAGCAAGTATGTGAACGCAGATGCACAGTGTTTAATTGAATGCATACAATGCATTTAAATTTTATGAAAGACCTATGAATGTGTAATTGGTCAACATTAGAGTGCATTGAAAACTTTTGGTCACATGATTGAGCATCACTTTTGCAAACCCTACCATTTTCCCTCAGTGTCCTTGCAATGCACCATCCCCATTTAAACGTACTCGCTGCATTTGCTAATGCAATATAAACTCTAGTTCGTAATGCAATGCATTGGCATCTATGTTTACGCACTTGCATAAAGTATCTTGCACAATTATGAATGCTTGTTTTGTTTTTTCTTCATGTTTACCTTGTGAATAAATAAAACACCTCTTGTTTCTCAATGAAAAGGTACTTCAACATCCCCACGCAATTACCATTTTTGAGGATTTTGTCTATTGGACCGACAGATACGTCAACCGCGTGATCCGGGCCAACAAGTGGCACGGACAGAACCAGACGGTGATGCTGTATAATCTGCCCCAGCCCATGGGCCTGGTGGCACTTCACCCTGCCAGACAGCCTGCAGGTACATAAACTGCCTGCTATCCGGAGAGCAAAGTGTTAATGTTAGGATTAAATGCAGAAAGCATTTCTGGAAGTCACTCAGATAAGAAAAAAGATTTGAAAGGAGGTTGAATAATAAAAGCTGGCTGAAAAGGAAAGTAATTTCTTTGGTAACACTTATTTTACAGTGTCATTGTTACACATGTTACATTTACTGTAGTAATAACTATAAATTATGCCTTAACAAAATATTACATGCAATTAAACCTAAACCAAACCCTCATCCTATACCAAACCCTATAGTAAATATATACTTAAATGCATAATTACACTGGAATACTGACACATTAAAATAAAGTGTAACCATTTATTTTGTGAAAAAGAAGTGTGCTAATCTGTATTCAGTGTGAACTTAAAAGTATTCTAAAGTGTTTTTTTATGTCACAAAGTTTTAGAGGCGAAGCAAGTCATATTATGTCGATTTTTTTGCATCAGAATAACATGTACCAATGAACCGTTCAGAGGAAAACCAGATGCATGTTAAGAAAACAAAGAGGGTCAATATTAATTTGATGTTTAATGTTAAAGTTTCGATGTGTTCTTCCTGCAGGTTTTAACCCCTGTGACCCCCGTTCGAGCCCCTGCACTCATATCTGCCTGCTGTCAGCGATTGGTCCCAGGTTCTACTCCTGTGCCTGTCCATCCGGCTGGACTCTCGCCGCTGACCAGTTCACGTGCGCTAGAGGTACGAGAGACATCGGCCGATGTGGGGTTTTCAGTGGCTGATGCAGATATCTTGAGAACAGAGTTACTTATGGCTAATAATACGTCCTAAAGTCAATGGGTTTTTTGAATGGGCTTCTAGTTAAAAGCCTGAGATAAGGTCTGTGGTGAACACAAACTCAAGATATTTTTATGTTTTATTCTACAACATAAAATACACCAGTAATTTTTTTTAAAGCTTTTATGTGTCTTGGAAAGGGCGATTGATAACAAGTGGCTAATATACTCACACAAACTATTCTAACTCAAGCTTTCCAACTCTTTAAAAAAAGTTGTTGGAAGTTTAGTGATGGTGACGTTGACGTCGTGCGACCGTGGTGTAGTTCGTTTACATCTTAACTTAACATCTTAACTTTAGCGTTTTACTTCTTGCGATTGTATTTAAGCTTTTAAAATCCATAAACGTTGTATTCATTAGTCCACTTTTACAGCCTCGTTGTGTTTATACTCATGCAAACTGTTCTAACTCAAGCTTTCCAACTCGTAGATTTAAAAAAAAAAAAGATTAAAAGAGTTGTCGGGAAACTTATTGGTGGTGTTGTTGAAGTCGTACAACCCTGGTGTAGTTCGCTTATATCCTAACTTTAGCTTTTTACTTCTTGCGATTTGTATTTAGATTTGTATTTAGGCTTCAAAATGTATTCATGAAGATTATCTTGATGAACAAAATGTGTAAGAATCATAGCGTCAGATTTACTAACAGCTTGCACCGGCGCAAACCCTCTTGTGGCGTATAAAAATTGCTGTAAGGATTTACTAACGATAAAAAATTAGCAATGAAAAAGCGTGGACACAGTTATTTGTGCATATGCATTGCATTTGTAGTGATTTTCCTTTCCGATGCAAAATTTATGGACTAAGAGTATTTCAAAAATCATGCAATGTGGTTTACTAAGGTTTGCAATAGTCATGCTGATTTGCCCTGTTTGGTAAATATGGCCCATAAACCTTTGTTGGTCTCAGAGCTTATTTTCTTCAATAATCCAAAAGCCAATGGAAAAATACCATTGGTTTTTTTCGAGGGAACCGGGGTGATGCGAACTTGCGAGTTGGCCTTCAAAAATACATCATTACTCCAGCACTCTATAAGAAATGACCTCTGATCTTTTAAAGTAGTAAAGCTGTACCATCTAAATTAACTTAATAAATACGCCATGGACATGGATATAAATGAGTTTAACAGTTTATTCCTGCTTGTGGCAAGAATAATGCATGCGTCTATGTCTTTAATGCTGGCCTCTGTCCATTTAATATGCTTTGCAGTGAATGAATGAAGCAGTCTTCTGTTAAAGTTGGATATAGATTTCAGGGGAATGAAAACTTGTCAACAGAAACCCATTTTCGATTTACTAAGTAAGCTTCTTTGTGGAGGCAAACATTTACTATTATAAAAGACCTTAGCTCAGCTGACGGTAACGGATGAAAGCGCGCAAGAGTCCTTTAGTCTTAAGAAGCCCTTAACATTCTCTTTGGGACAGACTCTCGACCTCGCTCATGTTTCAGCCTTTGTTAGCGCTGTCAAATGCATTCTTCCATGAGAGTTTAACAATTAATCCAGACAAACGGTGATTGAATGGCCTGTTTTTCCACAATCAACTGTGCTGATATGGTGTAGTTTACTCTGCGAGGACTTTTTCACCAGTACCTCATATATGCAAGACTAAATGCAACGAGATGATACCTAGTTCTGGGAATCTGTGCTATCCCTTGTGAAAAAAGTGTGCTTAAGTGTATTGAATGCGCACTGGCAGTGTACTTTAAATCTAAAAAGTATATATTACTGAAATAAAATACCACTTAAGTGTATTTAAAGAGAGTTGACTTTCATGACTGTCTCTTCTCACACTGAAGTGCATTTTTAAAAAGTTAAAAAGTTTAACCTTTTGAGTACATTTTTAAATCATTATGTTTTAATATTTTTGTCAAGTTTTGTCTTGAGAAGTGCACTTATTTTGATGCTAAAGCACATGTAAAGTACTTAATTATAAATTTAACTCTAGTATGTTATTCAGTATTAGGTTTAAAGTTAATACATTTTACAATTGTGTAATTACAAATATATTTAAATGCATAAAATACATGTTTTAATAGCAATGACATTAAATTATATTTTAGTTTACCATAAATGCTTGTTAGTACATATTTCAAAGACAATAAAATATATAAAGATATGTATTTTTATCGTACTTAAGTGGGTCAAAAAAGCGCTCAACTTAAGTTTTACTAATTGCATTTAATATAAAAAAAATAATAATAATTCCACATAACATGCAATTAAGTGTCAGAAAATTTTTCACTTTATTCTTTTATTATTTACGTAATAATACTTTTTTAAAAAGTATGCTAAAGTGTACTTTTCCTCACAAGGGATGGTAAGCATCTGTACGCTTGCTTACAGGAACAGTTCACTCAAAAATGAAAATGTCATTATTTTCGCAAAATCAAATGTGTTACTGATGAAAAGACCATTATTATGATTTTTTTATGGATGGCGTTTGAATTATGTATAATGTACTGATGATTTTGCAGTTGAGGATCCATTCCTGGTGGTGGTGAGAGACAGCATCATTTACGGCATCCCGCTCAACCCGAACGACAAGAGCAATGACGCCATGGTGCCGGTCGCCGGGCTGCTGAATGGATATGATGTGGACTTTGATGATGCTGAGCAGATGATCTATTGGGTGGAACATCCGGTAAAGCATATAAACATTTCCTACCTTATCTCACATGATTAATCCAAGATGCATCCTTAATTTGAACTAGTTAACAGGTTTTAAATTCTGAAATTAGGTTTTTGTCTTATTTATCTGCACAGGGGGAGATTCATCGGGTAAAGTCAGATGGTACCAACAGAACTGAGTTCGCACCAGCGGCCATCTTGGGTTCTCCGGTCGGACTGGCTCTGGACTGGATGTCGCAGAATCTGTACTACTCTAACCCTTCATCACAATCTATTGAGGTTGGCAAGCCTCATTTCACTGCATCATAGCTTGTTCTTGTCAGGGCTTATTATAAGTCAGTCATTATTATTTCTACCTACTGAAGAATAGTTTGACCACACAGTTTTATCAATGTTAAAAACTAGTTTAAGTCTTGTAACCAGTAGATCTATGTGCTACAAGCAGTGTTTTTATCGTTAACTAAAACTAAAAATACTCAAAATAACTGATATTTAAATAAAATATAAATATTAGATTTATTTCAGTTAGTTGGCATCATTGCTAACACTAAAAATTAAATAAAACTAAATTAAAAATAAATAGAAATATGAAAAACAACAAAAAATAATAATAAAGACAAAAGCACCTAACAAAACTGCTAAAGCTTAAACTAAAATAAATATAAAAGCTAATTCAAAAAATATGAATACATTCTACAATTGTATTTAAATAAATCAAAATAATAATAAATACAATAATAGTATATAAATAATACTAAAATAACACTGGCTGCAGGAAGAGCCAAGTTAAAAATCTCGTTTTCAATAATGATCTTTGTTTTCGATACAAAAATACATAATGTAATACCTGTATTTGATGAGGTATTACTGTAAACAGTGTCAGTTTGCCTCTAGTAAATGTAAACAGGCGGAACGAAATTATATATAATTATATAAATGAATTATGTATTTCTAAATATTTACTTAAATACTTGATACTGCTATTATGCAGGTAAAAACTTAATTTGTAATGTTTTTCTATGTTGTATTGCTTGCAATTTGTTTCTTTGTTCTTTATTTTATTATTTACTTAAATTATTACTTGAACAGGCTGAGGAAATATATCAAATTTACAATTTATTTATTTTGTATTTATTTGTTTATTTATTTATTTGTTAATACTTAAATTTTTTAACATTTAAAATATTAAATGTTTTGATAAAAGAGTGTGTTAAACAGCATATTCGCTTTGCTACTGTATTGCAATTGGTATCGATAATTGAGAAATTTCACTGGTACTGTTATTGTGACAAACCCAATCTGATTTGTTTCAGGTTCTGAGGCTAAAAGGAGAAAATCAGTACAGAAAAACTCTCATCACCAACAACGGCTCACCTACTGGCGCAGGAGCTCCCGTTGGCATTGCGGTGGACCCGGCACGTGGGTAAGCCCAGATAAGCAGAACCGTGGCATTAATCCTGATCCCCAAATTCAACAAGCTTGAGCTGATTTAATGTCATCTGCCAGGTCTGAACTGACTGAGCACAATAAACAACAGTCAACATACACAGAGTCGTGATCAGTCCTAAATATATTTATATTCAGAAACAAAAAGACGCTGTATTTTCTGTCAGTATTTTCTATACTGCAGGTGTTTCTGTTTAGTGATGTTTCATATCTGTTTTAGAAAGATGTACTGGACAGATCAGGGGACAGAGAGCGGTATCCCGGCCAAGGTGGCGTCGGCAGATATGGACGGCTCCAACCCCGCCATCCTCTTCACCCATAATCTAGAACATGTGGAGTTCATAACGATAGACATCAGAGAGAACAAGCTCTACTGGGCCGTCACAGGAACTGGCGTGGTATGCCATGTTTGGTTCATGCAATCAGAAATATTAATGTAGTTGCATGCTTTAGATTTTAGCTAGTTGGATGTACAGTATTTATCAAATACACTACCGAATACACAAATACACTTCAAAAGTTTGATCACCAAGGCTGTATTAATTTGATCAAAAAATACAGTAAAAACATTAATATTGCGAAATATTATTACAATTTAATATAACTATTTTCTATTCGAATATATTTTAAAATATAATTCATTCCTGTGATAGCAAAGCTGAATTTTCAGCATCATTACTCCAGTCTTCAGTGTCACGTAATCCTTCAGAAATCATTCTAACGTGATGATTTGCTGCTCAAGAAACATTTTATTATTATTATCAATGCTGAAAAAAGTTGTGCTGATTTTTTTGTGTGGAAACTACTAAATTTCCTCAGGATTCTTTGATGGATAGAAAGTTCTAAACAACAGCATTTATTTGAATTAGAATTCTTTTCTAACCTTATAAATGTCACTTTTGATGAATTTAATTAATTAAGTATTATCTTATACTATAATATTATACGGTGTGCATATATATGTACACACACACAAACACATATATAAAGGTTGATGCAAGTATACTGTATATGTATGGATTTGCATCAACCTTTATAAAAACCAATGTTGGTCGTGTATATATATATATATATATATATATATATATATATATATATATATATATATATATATATATATATATATATATACAGTATATATATATTTAACAGAATAACTCAAATTCTACAACTGTTTCATCAATGTTTCAGATCGAGCGTGGTGACCCTGATGGATCAAACCGCATAACTATGGTGAATGGATTATCCCACCCATGGGGTGTGGCCGTACACGACTCCTACCTTTATTTCACAGATCGAGACTTTGAGGTGATTGAGCGTGTCGACAAAGCCACAGGACTCAACCGGGTCGTGATGCGGGATAACGTGGCTGGTCTTAGAGTACTCAAAGTACACTATAGAGACTGTGAGTATTAAAAAATAGTATGTAAAAAAAAAAAATTAACATATTGTTCCAAAACCTACTGATCTGCTTTGCTACACCTACGTAGGCGACTGCCTTATAAACCACTGAATTTGGATGGAAAACAATGTGTAACTCTCTTCATAGACAGTAACTCCACACATCATACAAATAGCTCTTCCTACACAAAGTGCACTGAAGCTGCACTATTGATGTCAATGGAGTTTGATGTTTGCATGTTGCTACGCTAATAACATGACACATTTTTGTGTTTGCATCTGTAGATTTTGATTACAATACATATCTTCAAAGGCCGTTTTCTAAAAATGAGTAGTAGCACATACATACAGCAAAGCTTTTAGTTTCATTCCTGTCTATATTCCAAAGGTTTTTACAGAGGGGTTTGTCAATTTTTATAGTTCCTTTATTTGATTTACTTAAATATGGTGAAAATGTATTTGATAAAAAGAGATATCCAAAGTCCTCTGTAAAAACCTTTGTAAAAAGGAAAAAGGTATTTTGAACCTGTCTTTATCCAATATTCACCTTTCTGTAATGCAAATTTGTACATAATTATTTAGATAATGTGTAGTTAAACATAGCATTTCAGAAAACTTGTAATTCCAGACATTTGTCCTAATGTACTGTGATTGATAAACTGGGGAAAGAATGGTGATGTCAATTAGTTGAATGTTTTAAAAATGAGATTGGACCTCCGAATGCTGCCTATGTAGGCTTCTCACCGTGTCATTTTTGAGCATTTATCTCTGATTCATTCCACGGTTGGTTTGACTTGTGGTGGTCTTTTCTGGAAGTCATCGTAACCTTGATGCCCGTGTTGCAATTACCAGAGAGGGATGAATGACTTTCAATGGGATATCAGTTTACCAATTAGTTCCCCTCCGCCTCAGGGGGACACTCAGCTTTATACGGAGAAGAATCAGTGTCCCTTTGTTCGGTGCTCAGTGCACATGTTCATTCTCTGGGGCTGTGAACGCTGTCTATTGTATAAGTCCTTCCAGTAAGAGGTGGAAGTGATAATATATCAGTATCACTACATACTGAGATGCACCAGAAATGTGTATACATTACCAGAATAGACAGATATGAGTCAGTATCATGTATTCTTATGATTACCTCTTTGCAGTTTTTTTTAAGTATTAAATATCTCCCTCTCATTCTCTTTATCTGGTCTAAGTAGTTTGTCTTTCTGTCTGTCTCCCTATAGCTTCAGCAGGCTCGTCTAACGGTTGCAGTAATAACGTGGGGACATGCGATCAGTTGTGTCTACCTCGTCCCAGTGGCCTGTTCAGCTGCGCCTGTGCGACTGGGTTCAAACTCAACGCTGATAACAGAACCTGTTCTCCTTACCAATCCTACGTTGTGATCTCTATGCTCACTGCTATCAAGGGCTTCAGTCTGGAGGGGGCGGATCACTCGGAGTCCATGGTGCCTGTGGCAGGCAGAGGTGAGGATCAGCAGGGCTGGGCGGTACAGATATAATATATTTAATTAATATCATATAATAATGGTATATTATATAATTACAATATATTTAGTAAATATTTAATATAATAAAAAATATATTACATTTTTAAAAAATATTTAATTAAATTTTTACTGTTTTATATTACACTTTTATATAAGTGTTTCCAAATTTATATATATATATATATATATATATATATATATATATATATATATATATATATATATATTCTTATTAGTTAATATTAATAATATGAATCATAATATTTTATATTTATATATTATATATAATATTTATGATTCAAATTCATATTATTAATATTAATTAATACAAATATTTGTGTTCATTAATTAAAATACAGTAAAAATATAGTTTTAACAATTATAAATGCATGTGGTCTACATTGTTTTCCACAAACACAAGGACGGATAATATTTAAAGATTTCATTTATATGAGCGAATATAACATAACTATTTTATTTATATAAAAAGTAATTTCCAAATTCTTTTTATTTTTTAATAATTATTTCATATTAACATTATTGATATTAATTCATATTAATATTTATGTATTGCCACTGAAGCCAAGATTAGATTCAAAATGTTCAAAAAGTATAATTCATTAATTAAAGTACAGAAAAAAAATCTAGTTTTAAAGAGTATAAATGCATGTGGTCTGCATATTTTGAGTTTACGTTCCATTTATGTGAATGAATGTAACATAACTACATTTTTATGCACTAAAATAATTTATTATATAATATAAAGACTTTTTTGAGTGACAACCCAAACGTTTGTTGAATCAGTGTTGAATCAATTCATTGAAGTGGACTGTTCGAACTGACTGAAAGTATTAAAGCTTTACAGCCAATAAAAAGCATACTAGCATACTTTTACAAATACATTGTGAATATAGTGTGTAATGAGAAATGCATGGTACAGTGGGGGTAAAAAAACATTACTGCACTATGCACTATTAACTTTTTGTGCATGTGTGTGTCTGTGTCCTGTAGGCCGCAATGCTCTTCACGTAGATGTGCACATGCCTTCCGGTTTCATTTACTGGTGTGACTTCAGCAGCACCGTGGCGTCTCAGAACGGAGTCCGCAGGATCAAACCGGACGGCTCTGGGTTTCGCAGCATCGTCAGCTCTGGAATCGGACGTAATGGAATACGGGGCATTGCTGTAGACTGGGCCGCAGGTGAGGGGCTGTGTGCTTGTATGTTAAAAACAGATTTGGTGAATTTGGCCACATCCCAAAACCAGTGAAGTACCTCAAAGGAATGTGAACTCTAATGCCAAGTACCTCAGATACACTGAATTCATGGAGCGTTTTGTGAAGTCACTGCTTTCATGTGGTTTATACTTTTCTGGAATGTTCTAGAGCAGCTTTAGAGGTCAGAATGGTGACGGCTTACTGTAGGGACATGTTCATTAACTCACGTTAGTATAAGCACAGACAGGTGGCATTGGAGAAGATTAAAGGTTAACATATGACAGATAAGAGGCTCAGTTAGTTTAGACCCCGGTGACCCACACAAACTTTTGACCCCAATATGTGGATAAACAAGTTTGGCACACTACAAATCAAAAGTTTGTGGTTGGTAACGGTAAGATTTTGAAATGTTTTTGAAAAATGCCTCTTATGCTCACCAAGACTGCATTTATTTGATCAAAAATACAGAATTTTCTTTTAATATTGTGAAATATTATTTTAGTTTAAAACAACTTTTCAATTTGAATATTATTTAAAATGTAATTTATTCATGCGATGCATAGCTACATTTTCAGCATCCTTACTCCAGTCTTCAGTGTCACATGATCCTTCAGAAATCATTCTAATATGCTGATTTGCTGCTCAAGAAATATTTGTGGAAACCATAATAATTTTTTTTCAGGATTCTTTGATGAATAGAATAGAACTGAACATTTTAGAGTGGCCTTTTATTGTGGCCAGCCTAAGGCACACCTGTGCAATAATCATGCCGTCTAATCAGCATCTTGATATTCCACACCTGTGAGGTGGAGGGATTATCTTGGGTAAGGAGAAGTGCTCACTAACACAGATTTAGACAGATTTGTGAACAATATTTGAGAGAAATAGGCCTTTTGTGTGCATAGAAAAAGTCTTAGATCTTTGAGTTCAGCTCATGAGGGGCAAATGGGGGCAAAAACAAAAGTGTTGCGTTTATAATTTTGTTCAGCGTAGAAATGAAGTATTCCATAGTGTTTATATAAGGCATTTACTCAAGTTTACTTTTACTTTATATAATTTACTTTTTACTTAATCATGACTACATTTTTTTTGTTGCAAATGTTGTGCTACTACTCTTTCTTTTATTTGTTTTTCCACAGGAAACCTCTATTTCACCAATGCCTTCTTGACCGAGACGTACATTGAAGTCATCCGACTCAATACCACGTTCCGTCGTGTTCTTCTCAAAACCCAAGTAGACATGCCACGTCATATTGTGGTGGACCCCATGAACAGATACCTCTTCTGGGCCGACTACGGACAGACCCCCAAAATCGAGCGGGCTTTTCTAGACGGTTCCAACCGGACAGTGCTGGTTTCTTCAGGCATCATCACCCCCAGGGGTTTGGCTCTGGACCACCGAGACAGATACATCTATTGGGTGGACGATTCCCTGGACATGATCGCACGAGTCCGGCCCGAGGGGGGCGAGACGGAGGTCGTACGGTACGGAAGTCGTTATCCGACTCCATATGGCGTCACGGTGTTTGAGGGGAATGTAATCTGGGTGGACAGAAACCTGAAGAAAGTCTTCCAAGCCAGCAAACAGCCAGGCGCGACCGACCAGCCGTTCGTGATCAGAGACAACATCAACATGCTGCGGGACGTCACCATCTTTGACCAGAGAATGCAGCCAAGTTCAGCCCACGAGCTCAATAACAACCCCTGCTTGGAGTCTAATGGCGGCTGCGCTCACTTCTGCTTCGCCATCGTGGGAACTCAGACGAGGAAGTGTTCGTGTGCCTTTGGGAATCTGGCTCCAGATGACAGCAGTTGTGTGGTGTCCCGGGATGATTACCTTATTTACACGACAGAAAGCACTGTGCGATCTCTGCGGCTGGATCCAGAGGATCACTCGCTGCCGTTTCCCGTGGTTAACGTTCCCCGGACTTCGGTAGCCCTTGATTTTGACCGGTTGGATGGCAGGATCTATTTCACCCAGAGCTCGGGAGCGGGCCAGAGCAAGATCAGCTTCATCACTTTGGCTTCACCTTCCTCTCCTGCTACAGAGGTGGCCTCAGGTGAGCTGCTTATTCAAACCCTGAATGCACTCTGACACTGCAGGTTTAGCTAGACAAGGAAAGTTAATTACAGCAACAGTTGGCTTGACAAAGTATCTTGCATGACATTTACATTTTACAATGGCTAGTTTGCAGTAAGGAAATTATTTGGATCTTATTTACCGTATTAGTTAAGTGTAGTTTAGTTAAGTTATTTGTTTCACAGGCAGCATTTTTTTTGCAATTCTGATTTTGAATTTTAATTGGAGCAGATCAAATGTTCAGTTCTGGAGTAATTTGGGATCATGCATTTCTATTGTCTGACAGTCATCGAGAATTTGTGCACAAAAAGCAAAACATGCAAAAGCAGCTAGAGAAGCATGATAAGCCCTCAGAGTATTAATATATTTGTTTTAAAATAATAATAATTATATAATATAAAATAATATATTTATATTTAAAATGAATAATAATATTATAATAAATGTATTACTATAAATAATATATTTAAATTGTAAAATATTTCAATATTGTCAGAATCGCTGTCATTTAGGAATATATGGCTTGGGTTTTTAAATCGAGATTGCGATCTTTTAACGATTAATCTTGCAGCTCTAGTGTTTATATATCTTTGTTTTTCTGAATGATTTCTTCTCTGTGGAGATCTGGGAGCTCCTGATGGCATCGCGTATGACTGGATCAATAAGAGGATCTATTACAGTGATTACATTAACCAGACCATCAGCTCCATGGCAGTGGATGGATCTCAGAGGACGGTTGTAGCACAGGTGCCTAGACCCAGAGCAATCATGCTCGATCCATGCAGGGGGTGAGTCTCTGATTCAGTAAGTCTGTGATTTAGATGTTTAATGAGCCATTTAATTTAAATGCGTTTCTATTTCTGTATGTGGTCAGATATATGTACTGGACCGACTGGGGAACCAATGCAAAGATAGAGCGTGCAACTCTGGGGGGAAACTTCAGGACAGAGATTGTGAACACTAGTCTGGTTTGGCCAAATGGTCTGACACTGGACTATGAAGATCAGAGACTGTACTGGGCAGATGCCAGTTTGTAAGATCTATATAATATTATTTTTCATCAAGACATTATTGGTATTAACTATCAACACTTCATCTGCACTGTTTACTCGTGTTTTCTCTCCGTGCAGGCAGAAGATTGAGAGGTGCTCACTCACCGGCACTAACCGTGAGGTCATCGTAAGCACTGCCATCTACCCATTTGCAATGACAGTGTACGGTCAGCATATCTACTGGACGGACTGGAACACACGCAGCATCTACCGTGCAAACAAGCATGACGGGTCCGACCAGAGGGTGATGCTACAGAACCTTCCATCACGGCCCATGGACATCCATGTGCTATCCAACGGCAAACAGCAGCAGTGCAGCAGTCCCTGCGAACAATTCAACGGTGGTTGCAGCCATATTTGCACCCCAGGTAGGCTCATATTTTAAAACAAGTTTTAAAGCCAGTCAAAAATAAAAGCTATGTTCCAAAAACTAGTGAGCTGCATTTTTGGTGACTCATTTAAAACACTACATAGGCAGCAACTCAATGCAAGTTGATTTAACTATTTTAATATTTATTGGTATTAAATTATGTACAATTTATATATATATGTGACCCTGGATCACAAAACCAGTCACAAGTTGCACAGGTATATTTGTGGCAATAGCCAGCAATACATTGTATGGGTCAAAATGTCAAAATATAAATTTTTCCTTTTATGCCAAAAATCATTAGGATATTAAGTATATCCTAGATCATGTTCCATGAAGATATTTTGTAAATTTCCTACCGTAAATATATAAAGCATTTATTTTTGTGAGTGAATGCAGCAAAATCACGAACATAAATGGACAACTTTTAAGGAGATTTTCTCAATGTTTCGATTTTTTTGCACCCTCAGATTCCAGATTATTAAATAATTGTATCTCGGCCAAATATTGCCCTATCATAACAAACAATACATCAATGGAGCTTATTTATTCAGCTTTCATGTGACGTATAAATCTCAATTTCAAAAAATTGACCCATGTGACTGGTTTTGTGGTCCAGGGTCACATGTACATTTTTTTTTTTTTTACTTCATCCATGTTATTGAGTTGATTTTATTCCAAATTTTCTTGCTGCACTGCATTATGGGATTGTAAAGGATAAATGTGATGCTGCCTTAGAATTTAATTATTTTTGCATCAGGAGTGCACATTATGATGCCTACATAGGCAGCTCACTATACTTTGGAACAGAGCCTTTTTTAAAAAATTAAATGTTAAATACATTTTAAACCATCAATATATTTTGTATAGTTGTAATGTTTGAACCCATCTTTGAAAATGAAATATTTTTAATACACATAAATTGTGACCCTGGACCACAAAACCAGTCACATGGGTCAATTTTTTGAAATTGAGATTTAATTTAAATAAATAAGCTTTCCATTGATGTATTGTTTGTTATGATAGAACAATATTTGGCTGAGATACAACTATTTAATAATCTGGAATCTGAGGGTGCAAAAAAATCAAAACATTGAGAAAAACGCCTTTAAAGTTGTCCATTTATGTTCGTGATTTTGCTGCATTCACTCACAAAAATAAATGCTTTATATATTTACGGTAGGAAATTTACAAAATATCTTCATGGAACATGATCTTTACTTAATATCCTAATGACTTTTGGCATAAAAGAAAAATCTATAATTTTGACCCATGCAATGTATTGTTGGCTATTGCCACAAATATACCCGTGCGACTTGTGACTGGTTTTGTGATCCAGGGTCACATTTGTGAATTTAAGTACTTTAATTTCAAATACAACACTATGTCCTCCAGGTCCTCAGGGAGCAGAGTGTCAGTGTCCCTCTGAGGGCCGCTGGTATCTAGCCGACAACAAACACTGCATCCCTGACAATGGGACACGCTGCCAGTCGGGACAGTTTACATGCATGAACGGCCGCTGCATCCGCGCCCAGTGGAAATGCGACAACGATGATGACTGTGGGGACGGCAGTGATGAACTCGAGAGAGTCTGCGGTGAGATGCATTGCTGCTTACATGTTGTCAGCTTGTACATAGATCTTCGAATCTTTTCAGAATCGAGGGCGATTGTATGTAAATACAGTTTATTGATTCAGAAGATGTGCCAGTGCCTTCATACATGGTGTGTATGAGACAGTAATAATCTGCACCCTTTAGAGTGCTCACTTCAAGAGGAATTCACCCAAACTGATGCACTTTCAAGGGTGAACTAAACTTAAAATTGATATTTGTGCACAACTTAGCATAATGTTGACAATCAAATCTCTAAGTTTAAGTCTTTCCGTCGCTGTCCGACCATCTCTGTTTGCCGGTGAATGGATTTTCCTCTCCTGCACTGGTGCGCAATCTTTCACTAACATATTTCTTCTTGCTTTTTTCTTACTTGCACAATCTGCTCAAATCTCTTGCTCCAGGATCCAAGAGTCATTTCGTTTTTGGTGTGTATTCTTGCTTACCTCTATTCACGTGTAGATAAAATCTTTGTTCCAAATTCTTGTGTTCTGCCTACATAGTTAACATTATTATACTGCCCTTTAAGATAACCTATTTTGGCCAAATTCTAAGGCAGTACTGCATGCATGTTTTGCAGAGACAATAATGCCATAATGCATTGCAACAAGCTACATGCAAAAATCAATGCAATTTATGTTAATTATACATATAATTATAATTTATTCAGAACTTAAAAACAGATAAAAATCTAATATATATTTTTTTAAATTTTATGAAAATCCTATGGGTTATGTCAAGTGCCAGCTAACAGGGAACCTTCTTAGAACTTTGGCTACAGTAACGTTCTGGCAAGCTTCTCTTAAAATTATGAACAAATGTTCTTCCAGTAACGTTAATAATGTTTGTTAAAATTATGAACAAATGTTCTTCCAGTAACGTTAATAGAATGTTTGTCTAAAGTTATGTTCTCTAACAATGTTCTCAAAAAATTTGTACAAAAACTTGATTTATATATCGTTCATGGAATTTTTGGATGTTCCTAACAACTAGTTTCAGAATGTTCAGAATGTTCATTCAAAAGTAACATTCCCATTTTTTTTTTTTTTAAGAATGATTAAATGGGATGTTTCCTTAACATTCGTATAACCAAGAATAATAATAAAAAAAAACATTCAGAAATAACATTTTCATAACTTAATGGAAACATTAGCGAAACATTCTTAGAATATTTTTTTTGTTAGCTGGATTTATGCTTATTAGTTCACTGAATTGTTAGCTTAGAATGCTAACACAAAATTTTATTAAAATCATTTGTGAGTCAGCAGACACCAAGGCAACTCACTAGGATTTGGAACAGTAGTCTTAGACTCTAAGTTTAATAACCATCCATAAACATACTAACCTCTTCTACAATGCACCGCTCTCTCTTTCGCATGCAGTCCCACAAGCAGCAGCAGCATTCATTTCACTCTCAGGTAAACTAAAGTAGAGAGGTAGAGGAGGTAGGCGGCGAGTTCCACTAGTTTCTGGTAATCCATTCAGCATTTTCTGCATAGTAACATGATTTTTTATAATTATCTGTGCATGGCAGCATTTCACACCTGCGAGCCCACCGTGTTCACATGTGGAAATGGCCGTTGTGTGCCGTATCACTACCGCTGCGATCACTATAATGACTGCGGTGATAACAGCGACGAGACAGGCTGCATGTTCCGCCCCTGCGACCCCAACACTGAGTTCACCTGCAGTAATGGTCGCTGCATTGCACGGGAATATGTCTGCAATGGAATAAACAATTGTTACGACAACGGGACGTCAGATGAACAGAACTGCGGTAAGTTCATGTGCAATGTTACAAAAAGTTGCTTCTCAACTATAAACAGCCTACAGTTTACAAGCATTTATCCAATCCAAAAACACAGCTGAGAGGACATGCCAGCCAGAGCACACCAAATGCCAGACCACCAACATCTGCATCCCACGCTCGTACCTGTGTGATGGAGATAATGACTGTGGAGACAACAGTGACGAGAGCCCGACGCATTGTGGTGAGATTCCCAGTCACACCCTCTCCCTCTGTCCTGTGGGAAAAGGGATAGTTCACCCCAAAATGAAAATTTTGTTCAAAATTCATCATTTACTCACCCTCAAGTTGTTTCTTTCTTCTGTTGAACACAAACGAAGATATTTTGAAAAATGTGGGTAGCCGAACAGATGCTGGTCCTCATTGACTTCCAGAGTATGAAAAAAAAAATACCATGGAAGTCAATGGTTACCAACATTCTTCAAAATATCTTCTTTTGTGTTCAACAGAACAAAGAAACTCATACATGTTTACAACAACTTGAGGGTGAATAAATAACAGAATTAAACATGTTTGGTGAACTATCTCTTTAAGCTGCCCTGATATTTGCTAATATGCTAATGTGACTTATTATAAAACGCATAGTTCAGGTCCTTGATTCTGATTGGTTGTGTGTTCAAAGCCATTGTAAATTACTCAACAAACACACACCTGTGACCGCATTACATTAGTATTACTGCGCAACTGCCGTTTGTGATTCTTTGTTGCTGCATGTGTTGATTGGCAACCTCTTTGGAACTACATTGCTTGGCGGAGGAATAAATATGTTAAAACGTTATATTTTTTGTTGCTAGTGTTTATTTAATGAATAAAATAAATATTAAAATGAATAATTTTATGGAGTAACCATTTTAGAAAAGCAATAAGCCCCTTGAAGCCGTGTTTCTCTCTGTGTTCAACACCCCTTAGCTGTTCTAAATTCACTGTAAATCACAGCTTTGCGGGGCTTATTGTTTTAATGCTTTATGGTTTATATTGCACAGCTAATGTAATGTAAAATTGAGGAATTTATTATTATTATTATTATAGTATTGAATGCAAAAAATATTGACAATTGTCAAATTGACAAAAAAAGTAATAGTTCTATTTTAGTTTGATGCTGCTTTACAATGTAGATGATACAAAAATGTAGTAGTAGTAATAAATAAGTAAACAATCAATCAATTAATCAACCACCGGAAGAATGACAAAATTAATAATAATTTTAGTTGTTTATTTCTGCTATAGTGTGGAATTAGATGAGTAACTGTTTAACAGCTCAAAATGCATTAAAGAATAATTTCCTTTTACTTTTTGAGCCAAAGTTGTTGCTCAACTTGCCCTTTCTGGAATTTCAGTTAATTAGTGACCCTTTCTGGGCTTTCTGGTTTGATGCTAGTTTGGACCCTGTTTTACATAATGTTTATGACCCATGTTTGCCATTTGAGGCTGACTGATTGATTTAACCCTCATCTGTATACTTGACTTTAGTGTTGCTCTTCACTCCTCAGCCACATCTACATGTTCCCAGAACGAGTTTCGCTGTTCGAGCGGACGCTGTATTCCTGGGCACTGGTACTGTGATGGTGGCACAGACTGTAATGATGGTTCTGATGAGCCCACTACCTGCAGTAAGTATGACACATAACTATATACACTTTAATGGCAGATTCATTCAAGTAGATGATTTTAAAAAAACAATATACATAGGCATTCATCCAGCATATGTGGAAAAAAAAGTTAATTTTGGACCCTGTTTGAACCACTTTACTGGGGAGGATCTACAGTATGAAAACACTGTGATGTGAGGATAAAGCTGTGTTTTTTAAGGGAAACCGTTGGCCATGTTTTTGGGTGGTGAATTAATGATGGGTATCCTGCCTCATTGTTTACCATGGTGATGGAGGGAATTGAAGCTGGAGGGAAATGATGTTGCCCCCCACCCCTCATGTTACGCTCCACTGGTGATGCATGCAGTCGGAAAGTGGAAAGATGAAGCTGACGTTGTGTTCAAGAAACTGGTTCAGTTGGCAGAAACAGAACTAAAATGTAGTAATTCAGACCAGCATGTCTGTGACAAAATGGCCACACAAAAGACTGAAGGTTTGTGTGTCTCTGAGAGCTTCTTATCCAGCAGTTCTATTCATTAGTAGTGTATATGTTTTATTTTGCATTTTCATGTTCCAAAAATATTAATATATCTTAAAATATTAGATATCATACACTACTGTTCAAAAGTTTGGGGTTCGGTAAGAATTTTGTGTGTGTGTGTGTGTGTGTGTGTGTGTGTGTGTGTGTGTGTGTGTGTGTGTGTGTGTGTGTGTGTGTTTGTGTGTGTGTGTGTGTGTGTGTGTGTGTGTGTGTGTGTGTGTGTGTGTGTGTGTGTGTGTGTGTGTGTGTGTGTGTGTGTGTGTGTGTGTGTGTGTGTGTGTGTGTTTGAAAGATGCTCAAGGCTGCATTTATTTAATCAAAATAATAAAAATATATATATTTTATAATATTTTAAATAATATTAAATATGAATTTATTAAATATTAAATTACTCCAGTCTTCAATGTCAGATGAAACAAGAAACATTTCTTATAATTTTCAATGTTCAGATCATTTTCATTTATCACAGTTAAGTGACTATAAGGTTGAATTTTAAATCATTTCACTACTTTGATGTGGATGTTGTTATTTGTATTTATTAAGAAATATTAAGATGTTTTTTCTTTTCAAACTCAAGCGTTTCAAAAAGCGATCTTTATAGGTTTATAATGTATAGGTTTTTGTTACAATCAAGGGTATATCTTAAAGTCTGATAGACTATGGAAATAGAAATACAAGTATTATAAACTAAAACGTGCTACATTACAGAAATGACCAATAACATCAAATAACTAGAAGCTACAATATTATGAAAAAGGTTTGATTTTCTGAATGACACTTCAGTGGTATCTGGTGCCTTCTTTAACCGTCTGGTGTATTTGGGTGTGTGTCTATGATGCCAATGGTCAGTCCAGCCCTCCATTGTGTGTCACATTCCTCCAAAGTGACGTTCAGCAGAAAAGTCCTCACACAGACACCGGCACTTCCTTTGACATTCTCTGCCCCCTCCTCTCACACACACTGCCCCATCCTCTCGCTTTTGTCCCGTTAATCACAGCACCCCTCGGTGTCTTTTGTTCAAGCGGGACACTAGAGCGAGGAATGCTTATTCTCTCCCAGAATTCCTCTGCCTGTGGAATCCAAGCACTCAGCCACGTTTCTGGCTGTTCAGGATGGGATTTAATGGTTAAATGGATTACGTAGGCCGCATGTTCCTTAGTTCCCTATGATATCAGAGTGAGACATGGCCCTCGGGCAGCTCGCTCTTCTGCTGCTTCTTGATCCGTGGCTCACTGCGGTGTGTTTGATCCCTACAGCCCCCATGGTGAGGACCTGCAACTCTGAGCAGTTCCGATGTGATGACGGAAGGTGCATCGCTTCATCCTGGATCTGCGATGGCGACAACGACTGCGGGGATATGAGCGACGAGGACGAGAGACACAACTGTGGTCAGTATTACTCAGGCCTTTTACTCAGTATTACGCTGCTGTCACATTAAGACAGAATGCACGGATCCAATGCACTGATACACATCCGATAACTGTTTACGTTCTCTTAAAGGGGTGGTATAATGCCCTTTTCACAAGATGTAAAATAAATCTCTGATGTCCCCAGAGTGTGTATGTGAAGTTTTAGCTCAAAATACCCCACAGATATTTTTATATACTGTAGCATGTTAAAGTTGTCACTTTTGAGGGTGAGCAAAAACGCACCGTTTTTGTGTGTGTCCCTTTAAATGCAAATGAGCTGCTGCTCCCGGCACAGAGGGCGGAGCTTCAAGAGCTCCTGTCCTTTTACCTCACACACACATGCACTGAAAATTTCAAAAACTTTTAGCCTTTTATGTTCAAACTGAAGTCAGACAATGATGGAGAGACTCAAGAAGAAGTGACAACATGTAGACAACATTTCTGAATGGTTAGTTGATTCATTTATTTAGCTTATGTGTAGTTATCTTCTAGTCATTGATTAGCATATTCTGTCTTGATAATCTATAAATCGTGTTCAGGGGGCGGGTTTATGTAAATCTTAGGGTTGGTGATGTCACTAACCCGGGAGGAATGTCCTGTAGTCCCAACCAGCCGTTTGTTGTAGTCCATAAAAAGCAATTTCTTTAAAAGAAAATATCTCCCTTTTCTTTGAACTTTGAGCGTTTTAACTTTGCAGATGTTGTTTATGATCAAACAGCAACAATACACACTAACTAAAGTTAGAAAAGTGAAATCATAATCAACCACCCCTTTAAGACATAACCGACTATATTTACATGAACTGACGTTTTGACGTCATTTTGTGTATTTGTCCGTTCAAGCGTGAAAAGATGTGTGTTGATGTCTGAGAGGCAGCTTTCTGTGTGCACACAGAAAACCAGACTGAAATGAGCTCTCTTTCACTTAGTCACGCTTTCTCAGATTTATCCATATTCATGCTCTTCTCTTTCTCTCACTATCCCACATTTTTTTTACATTTTATGAGACATGCTAGACTGGGTAAACCCAGCCTGATCTGCCGGCGATTTGATTTCGCCCTGCAGCTCAGGCTGGAAACCTGTACATTTATCTCTGCTGCTTCCTTTACAAATTTGCAGGAACCAATCACAAACTGGCTTATCCACCTGGCGCGCTATTGGCAGGTTTAATCAAATCCAATTCCAGAGCCGTTACGGCTCTCTCCAATTCCTTTTAACCTCTCGACGATGCTCAATGGCTTCTTTTTAGCAAACAAATCGCTCGAGTGGGTGTAAATAGCACTAGCTTTCATGTTTGTTTTTTTTTTGCATAACCTGCATAAATCGCTCGATTCCATTGCTGCTTCTGCAAACCGCTGATCAACACGTTTGGTTACACATTGTTGGTCTGATTGGTTGAAGGACTATCCAATTGCGTACAGAGTCATTTGAACTGTGCCCGTTGATCACGCCTCTTGTGCAGTAGAAAACACATAGCAGACTCCCCAGACTAATGTTCAATCTTAAAAGATTGAGCTTGGTCTGGTGATAGCCAGACTAGAGACATACAGCAAGTGTATGCCAATTTATGTCCCACTGGGTAGATTAGCACGTTACAATTCAAATGTGTGCATCATCTACAGTTCTGACTGGATCTCTTCCCAAATCATCACTCCCTAACATTTTCGTCTCATTTTTATTAGTTGACAAAAATGTCAATAGACGTCATAGTTTTTTTCATTCAGAACTGTTTTTTATTTAGTTATCGTCGTTGACGGAAATTTTCGATGAAAGTTTTTCGTCAACGAAATGAACACTGGCTGGTGGTTGGGTGGAGGCTCTATAGCTCATGGCTGAGGTCTGAAGCCTCTGTGTAAGGAGTCTGCATTCCTAATTTTTCCTGCCTCACTCACTGCTTTGTGAGTGTCTTAGCTGGCTACTCTCGCTGCACGGATCAGCTCTTAAACTCTCTCTGTTCTCTCCACTTCTCAAGACGTTGCTCTGTCATAGCTGATGAGCTCTCAATTAAAGTATCAAAAAAGTCTCAAATAGATAATTGTTGACATACAGTAAGATTAAAGAGCTGTAAATTGAATGTGGATGGCATTGTTAAAGCAACACTAAGAACTTTTTTTACCTTAAAATAATGTTTCCAAAATTGTATCAGTGGTTCATCAAGTCGTAACAGGGTGAAAGGCACTTCTGGATTCGCTTTGCAGCCGTATATCTGCTATAACCGCACTATGCAAGTTTGCCAGATCGGGTAGCGTTTCTGTAGTTCGAATGAGACATAAGAAACTACAAATTTGACTTGCTTTACGTCAAGCGTTACAATAGTCATTATTTACTTTTACTTTGTTTCTGATGTCGCAATACATCATACTTTCATAAAATCATGCAACATACTCTACCTTGTCTGTGGACATCGTTCATTCTAAAGCCGGTGCTGGATAAACAGCGAGCGTGCGTGCGACAGTCGGCTACGGTAGGCGAAATTATTTACGACAGCGGTAATGGACAATTCCTCTTACAACCTGTAGGGGGACAGAAGAGGAAAAGTTCTTTAGTGTTGCTTTAGATTGATAATATAGAAGAATTTGATTTGAGAAATGTTTGAGTTCATATTGAGATTTGACTTGTTGTTTCCACTAATCTTGTGAAGTATGACACTCTAAAAAGCATGAAAATGGAATTCACTGCCACACTATTTGTTTGCAGACGTTTATTTGAAAATGTTATATTTTTTTAAATTCTTGTTTTGTCCCGCAGCTAATCGCACCTGCTCTCCTCAAGAGTTCACCTGTATGAATAACAGGCCTCCTCAGAGGAAGTGTATCCCGAGGGACTGGGTGTGTGACGGAGACGCTGACTGTTTGGACGCTTATGATGAGCACCAGAACTGCACTCGTAGGTCCTGCTCCACCAACGAGTTTACCTGCAACAACGGCCTCTGCATCCGCATCTCCTACAGGTTAGAATTGCATTTAATGCAAAAAAAGGCTACCTACAGATATAATGTAAGAGATGCAAAGAATAAACATCCTCATTGGCAATTTATGTGTAGACAAGCCGCTTTGAGAAGCTCATCATTTAAGTTTCTGATAACTAATATGCAGAACTGATTTTTAATTTTATTTATTTTTTTAAACCATAAAAACTGCATGCCCATTAAACTACTGCTACTATTATTATTATTATCATTATCAATAATAATAATAAATCTATAAAATGCATTGCATTATAATTGTAATTAATTGTATTTATTATTTAAAAAAAAAATATATAATTTTCTATAACAATAATGCATATGGAAAATGTATTGTATTATTTAATTTTCTGATTCATTTTTTTTATTTTTTTTTATTTGATCCTCTTTTTTATATGTTTATGATGAATTTACAGTGTTTATACAGGGCAAGTTTTTATTGTCACCAAAAACCTGCTGTGCGTTTGGTGTCTACCAGGTGTGACCGGCGTAATGATTGTGGAGACAGCAGTGATGAACAGGGCTGCACATATTCGACATGTCCACAGCACCAGTTCACCTGTCAGAACGGGCGCTGCGTCTCGCAGGATTTCGTCTGTGACGGGGACAACGACTGCGGGGATGAATCTGATGAGCTGGATCACATGTGCAGGACTCCGGCGCCCACCTGCCCACCCGGAGACTTCCGCTGTGACAATGGGAACTGTGTGCCACTCAGCGAGGTGTGTGACAGGAGTGATGACTGCAACGACAACAGTGACGAGAAAGGCTGTGGTAAGCACTGTGTCATGTGATCAGATTTCTTTGCTGTACTGTATTCTGTATTTTGAGAAACATTTACTTTTACTTCACTACATTCCAAAGCATTATATTGTATTTTTCTCTCCACTACATTTCGTAAAAACATATCGCTCCTCATTATTTCAAACAGTGATGTCAGATTCATGAATGAACTGATTATTTTTAGTAAACTTAAGTCGGTTTGCGAAACGCACTGAATGATCCATTCGTGACTGATCTGATTGCAGCTGTTCTTGAGTCAACAACTCACTGGTACGAAGATACAGTTTTTGCTGCTCAGTATTTTTTTGGAAACCATGTTACATTTTTTTGACGAATAGAAAGTTCTTATTTGTAGTTTTTTTTATTTGTATGTCTTTACTGTCAGTTTATTGCATCCTTGCTGTATAAAAGCATTATTTTTCTTTTAAATCTTACATACCCCAAACTTTTGATTAGTAGTGTATCACAGTTTCCACAAAAATATCAAGCAGCAAAAACATTGATAATAAAAATAAATGTTTCTTGAGCAGCAAATCAGCATATTAAAATTATTTCTGAAGGATCATGTAACACTAAAAACTGGCATAATGCTGAAAATCACAGAATAAATTACATTATAAAATATATTCAAATAGAAAACAATATTTCACAATATAACAGTTTTTACTACATTTTTGATCAAATAAATGCAGCTTATGTGAGTATAATAAACTTCCAAAAACAATTTAAAAAATCATGGTTATTATAACTTTTGACTAGAAGTTTATATTGCCTGACAGCCTTACAAAATGCATAATTAGCCTGAATTAGAAACGCATCAATATTCATGATGATTACGCCACATACAGCCTTTGTGACACAAACATCTTACACATTTTTAATCACTATATTGTTTTATGTGAATGAGTGGGCAGGATGATTTTCACATCGTTTCAAAATAAAAATTCTAGGTTACAAGATCCAGTTCTCAAAAGTCTTGTGAACAAATGTTCAGTATGGGTTTTATGGCCTTATTTCAGTGACTTTTTTTCACAAACCACACATAAATGTCATTTTCTCAAAACCACAAACTTTTACATGCATGCTGCTCACATATTATTGTAGCAGATTTTGTAATGAATACAGTGTGATCAGACTTTTGCCATGAAAATGTTATAAAATCTGAAAGCACACATCTAGGGCCCCAAAAAAGCACCTCAGTCCCCAGAGGATTAAGATGCACTTTTCAGATTGTCTGTTTTTCTTTGTTTCAGGCATCAATGAATGCACAGACCCGTCCATGCACCACTGCGACCACAACTGCACCGACACACCCACCAGCTTCATCTGCACCTGTCGTCCCGGGTTTCGTCTCATGTCCGATAAAACAACGTGCGACGATGTGGACGAGTGCTCGGTCACTCCCAGCGTGTGCAGTCAGGTGTGTGAGAACACCATGGGCTCGTACGTGTGTAAGTGCGCACCGGGCTTCCTCCGTGAACCCGACGGCCGCAGCTGCAGGCAGAACAGCAACATCACCCCGTATCTAATCTTTAGCAATCGCTACTATCTGCGCAATCTTTCCACGGATGGCGAGGCCTATTCCCTCATCCTGCAAGGCCTCAGCAGCGTGGTCGCTCTGGACTTCGATCGAGTCGACAAACGCTTGTACTGGATTGACGTGAGTCGGAGGGTGCTGGAGCGGATGTTCTTTAACGGGACGGGCCGAGAGGTGGTGGTGAACGGGCTTCTGCACGGAGAAGGCCTGGCGGTCGACTGGGTCGGGAGGAAGCTGTACTGGGTCGACAGCTTTCTCGACTGCATGAAAGTGTCGGAGCTTGATGGGCGGTTTGTGAGGAAGTTGGCAGAACACTGTGTGGATGTGAATAACACGTACTGCTTTGAGAATCCCAGAGCCATTGTAGTGCATCCCAAGTTTGGGTGAGTGTACCAGTGATAGAAGTCATTTTCAGACCTATGGAAAAATAACGAAATATTAGTAGTGAAATATAAATACAGGAGTGAGTTGCCTAAATCTGTAGTTTCCAGCTGGTGAGTGTATTCTGATAGGATTGTGAAAATGCAAACAGTGAACTACAACCAACTTTAAAAATGTACATACAACCAAAATAAATTTGGCTTAAACATTTTTAAAATAGAGGAGCAATCATACTTTTTTGCTGACGTCAAACGCCTCACATTCCAGTCAAATTCTGTAGAATTTTGGTGCAAATAAATGTATTACCTGGCATGTATATTATTATTATTATTATTATTAATTTATTATTTATAATAAATTTATACAAAAAAAATATAAAATAATATTTTTTATTTTCTATATTTTTTTTATATTTTGTTATGGATTATATATATATATATATATATATATATATATATATATATATATATATATATATATATATATATATATATATATATATAATTTATTGTTCTTGGGTTATGGCCAATATTCTAAGTCTACAGTATTGAAAATACTTGTTCAAAACAAAAAAGTAAAAGAAATTATAATAATTAATTGAATTTAGATGTAAAAAATTATAGTGCCAACATACTGTGCACCTACTGTTAACAATAAACAGTTGTCCAGTTTGGTTCTGTACACACTACATGGAGTTATTTAAAAAAAAAGAAAGAATTCTGGTTATAGAATTCAGGTGTCAGTTCTGTGATAAACTCAGTGTGAACAGAACAGGATTAAGCTCTCAAAAGCGTTTTAACTGCAGGGTGTATGTGACCTTTACATTGTTGGAATCTGTTTTAGCTTCCATTTTTTAAATCAAATGTCATCTTCGCGCAGATACGTGTACTGGACCGATTGGGGAGACAAAGCCTTCATTGGACGTGTTGGGATGGATGGAAATAACAAGTCAGCCATCATCACTACTAAGATCGAGTGGCCCAACGGTCTCACTATTGACTACACCAATGACAAGCTGTACTGGTCTGATGCTCATCTAAACTACATCGAGTAAGCCTTTCTCACGTTTATATCTAATCCTGCCCACACTGAACAAAATGTTTAGTCAGTTCAACTTAGAAAATGTACTTCATGTGATAACATCTACAAAAAATGGTTTTGTTGAAATGAAATAAAGGATTTAGGATTATTGATTATATACTTGCTGTTTCTTTCTCATTTAATTGTGAAATTTACTAGCAATTTCTGAGTGCACTTGTAGCTTGAATTTAGTTTAGAAAGCAAAATACCACCTTAAAAATGAATGTACATGTACAGAACATGGTTAATATTGCAGGTTTGTTTGCATTATTTTTTGCTATTGTTAAAATGGTTGCGTCTCCTCAGATTCTCTGATCTGGACGGGCATCACAGACACACTGTGTACGACGGTATCTTGCCGCATCCTTTCGCCATCACTGTGTTCGAGGAAACCGTGTACTGGACAGACTGGAACACTCGCACGGTGGAGAAGGGCAACAAATACACTGGCTCTGGACGGGAGGCGCTCGTCAACACCACCCACAGACCGTTCGACATTCACGTGTGCCATCCCTACCGCCAGCCCATAGGTGAGCCCGGGACAGCGTAACCCGAGCGGGATGCAGTCGCAGGCGTCAGATCCATATCTCTTCCTTTAAACGTCCGCTGAGGCACTTAAGGGTCTCTGCCAATATTTACACAGTCCGACACAATGCCGCCAGTCTCTGCTCGCCTGTCTTTTCTCAGAGACAGGAAAGACTAAACTCTTTATCATTGCTTTAATGGCCAGGACAGGTAGTTTAAACTCTTTATCTGTGGGGTTCTTTAGAAAGAGGAGCTACATCTACATGATGTGGAGCCACATCCTGGGTCTTTGTAAGAGGATACAGTCTAGCTCAGTGACTCTCCAGATTTTACTTTGTGTCATGACCCAATTCAATACCACATTTGTTTATCGTGCAAAAGTAAATAAAGATGTCCTGGAATGTTTTTAATGGATGATCTTTATTCAATATTTGAAATTAAAATAATAGTAACATTCCTGTGATTTATATGCTTAGTTAATTATTTGCATTATTTAAGCATTTTTTAAATCGGTTATTCTTCTCATGTTTTTATTTTTTGATTCTAAGCACATTTTGCGTATGATTGCCCCCTATTAAATTAACATTTATTTTATTTGTAAATATTTAATGCATTTCAAACATTGAATGTTTAGTTAAAAATCAAACTGAAATGTTTCTAATGTTTGAAATTAAAAATAAATATTAATATAAATATTAGGCTATTATTCGTACAAAAGTAAAAAAAAATAATAATCTGAAATAGGGTCATTTTTAATATTTTAATATTAATATTTTGCTGTTTTAATTGCAAACACTGAATACATTTCAAACATTAAATAAATATCAGTGTTTGATTGATTTTTTAAGGACATTTTTTCATGCATGAATAATCAGGAATATTATAAATATATATTTATTTTATTTGCAAACATTGAATGCATTTTAAACTTTGAATATTTCCTTAAAAATCAAAACTGAAATGTATTCAGTGCTTAAAAATCAACTAAATATTATATATTTAGTTAATTGCTATTTGCATTAAATATTTGTTATTTTTCTAATTATGTTTTATTTTTTATTCTAAGAACTTTTTTTAATCTTTTTTTATTTACTTTTTTGTTTGTACGAATAATAGCAAATACTCGTAAGAAAAAATATATATTTATTTTAATTGCAAACATTGAATAATAATTTAAACCCATTTTTGGTCTTGACCCATTAGCACAGAACCACTGATATAACTCTCACCATATCTTTCCCCTGTAGTGACGAATCCTTGCGCGGTGAATAATGGAGGCTGTTCTCACCTGTGTCTTCTGCGAGCGGGGGGTCAAGGTTATACCTGCGAGTGCCCTGACCACTTCCTTACCGTGCAGATAGGGGGCATTGCACGCTGTCTGCCCATGTGTTCCAGCACGCAGTACAGATGTGCAGACAACGAACGGTGAGTTTATCCTTTATCTGCTTTTTACATCTGCTTTCTTTTCAGGCTCTGTTCTAAAACCTAATAAGCTGTGTTGCCATATACTGTCTATGTAGGCAGCTGCCTACTAAGGGAGCATCCAAACTAAAATGCAGTATTTTGTTTTGTTAAGCTGTATCCCTATTTGGTGGAAGTGTGATGGTCAGCGGGACTGTAGAGATGGCTCGGATGAACCCTCCACGTGTCCCGTCCGGCACTGCAGACTGGGCCAGTTCCAGTGTAATGACGGAAACTGCACCAGCCCGCACTTCCTGTGTAACTCTAATCAGGACTGTCCCGATGGCTCAGATGAGGACACCGTGCTGTGTGGTATGGAACAAACCAATCTCATGTCAAAAAGCCCCTTTCACACACACAGTCTTCACTGGGAAATTACCATTAAGAGATCATGTGTGAACAGGATCTTTTAAAAAAATACCAGTACACCGGTTCTGGCAGTTTACCAGTATGAGAAGTTGTAACATTACCAGTAAATTACTGGTATGATGCTGTGTGTGAACACAAAATTAAGATTATATGTATGAAGTCTGAAGGTGCTGACATAAGAAGTCTGCTTTGGACCAAACAAAAAACTTCTTATTGAGATGAAGTGATTGCTCTGTTTACAGTAAGCTCAGATGATTTTGAATAGCTTTTCTATGTAAATGTGTGCTAGATAGACATCTTTGACCGCTGTGCCGCATCTCGCAGCTTTATATGTCTTCTTTTCCATTCATCAGCACTGCGGCTTTGCAGTTGGATACTATTATGCTCATCTCATGTTTTTAAGAGCAAAAACACATTCTGTGTGATCATCCCCTTACGCCTGTCACTCACACATCCAATTTTTTTGTCAAATTGAACAGATAGTGAAACTAAAGCATTTCCGATGACTTGCATCACAGAATTTACCGGTATTTTGGTGCTAATGTGTGAATGGTCTCTTAACGGTATAAAGCCATAACACCGTTGCTTGAGTGTACAGCATTTTTGTGTATCTACAGGGAAAGTCATTATGGTAATTTTACAGTAATTTACTGGGATTACTGTGTGAAAGTGGCTAATGTTTACAGCTGATGATAAGGCCTAGTGGCTAAAAATCAGGTTGTAGGTTTGAACAGCATGATTAAATGTACACTGCATTCAAAACGACACTGCTACTCTGATACTTGCTTTTGATTGCGCTGTTGCTAAAGCATCTCCCTCTGTTTCTGTACCGTCAGCCACGCATCAGTGCGAGTCGCATCAGTGGCAGTGTGCTAATAAACGCTGCATTTCTGAGGCCTGGCAGTGTGACGGGGAGAACGACTGCGGCGACGGCTCCGACGAGGATCCCACACACTGTTCCAGCAGGACCTGCAGACCCGGACAGTTCAAGTGCAGGAACGGACGCTGCATCCCACAGAGCTGGAAATGTGACGTGGATGACGACTGTGGAGACAACTCCGACGAGCCCATCGACGAATGCAGTGAGTTGCTGACACGCTACAGCATTCATTGGTTTAATAGAAGCTTTATTTAACCAGGAGAGAAGACTCACTGAAGACTCTTTTACAGGAGTGTCCTGGTCAAGATAGGCAGCCGAGTTTGCATATACAGTTATACATCAAAGTTACGACATATAAAAAAAAAAACATATAAACATAAAACATGCAACCGGTTAAAAACATTTACATACCACTTAAAGGTGCTCAAAGCGATGTTGGGTGAAGTCACTTCTTGTTGACGTTCGAAGTATTGTCAAACAAAACCGAGGCTAGCTCGACCCTCCCTCCTCCTCATTCCGTCCCCTCCCCCACCCTTCCGTGCTTCCTGAAACAGTCATGAACCATTTAGAAAAACCAAACTGGATTTACCCACCTGTCCAGCAAAAACAGAGCCACCTGAATGTCGGATTGGAAGCCCTTCTGCCGGCGGAGTTCTCGCCACCTTTTGAACGTTTTTCCGATGTAAATTCGGGACTTCGCGTGTTCCTTTTTCTTTGTTATTTGTTCATCGGAACGTTGTCTCTTTGGTCGTGTGTCGGCCATATAAAAATTCTCAAGAATATACATTTTTAACGTTAGTCGTTGTTAGGACATCTCTCCTCTAGCTAACTTCCCTCTTCATCCTTCTCTTTCCTCCACTCCTCACACCCCCCATTTCATGTGCACGCGCACTAACCCCTAAACCCCCACCCCCACCCCCAAATCATTCTTGGCGGTGATTGGCTGGAACACTGTTTGTTATGTTTCGTGGTCCAGGCTGGGCCAGTTTGTTTTTCTTGCCGTTTGTGTAGCCTGGGCTGTCTACAGAGACCGCGTTTTTTTACAGTGTGTTCAGGGGACAGGCAGCTAGCGGATAGTGAGGAGATGTTTGCTGGATGTGACAAAAAATGTTTTGGCTTAAAAAACGTGTGACATCGCTTATAGCACCTTTAAATTAGTAAAGGAAGAAAAAGGAGAAATTGTGCTGCAGTACGAAGTGAACTTAAATCTCTTGCAGTAATTTTCATTGTTCTAAATGTTTTGTGTGATGTTGTTTGCAGTGGGTTCAGCGTACAGATGTGACAATCACACAGAGTTTGACTGCAGGACAAACTATCGCTGCATTCCTCTGTGGGCCGTGTGCAATGGACACAACGACTGCAGGGACAACAGCGACGAACAGGACTGCGGTGAGACATCAGACAAACACACAAATCAAAACTCGACTTTTTTATTCACAAACACCAGTGCTTACAACTGATGAACAATTAATGAAATAGTTAAGTAATTGTAATAGAAGTAATATTATAATTCGTAGAAAATAAAATGATACAATTTTATCAAATTTATTTTCATGAGTGAAAAAAAGGACCTTTTCTTTATTCACAAACAGCAGTGCTTACAACAGAAAAAAATCATATATTTCTTAATTAAAATAATTTTAATTTTTTTCTCCGCATTTTTTTCTTTTGCTTCCTAATCTATCTTCCTAACAAGTCTGAGCTGCAAAAAAAATAAATTTTTGGCATATTGCAGTCTAAACAGCAAAAACATATTAAATATTTTTTTTATTACAAATTTGAAAAAAAAAATTTGAATTGTCTTTTTAAAGCATTAAATAAATGTAACACTCACTTTTCACAGTCGAATCAACCAATGGATAGAATCAAGTCCCGTCCTACTTTTTTTCCCCCTTGTTCGATACGCTGCTTCACTCAGAAGCTTCAAAAACGCCACAATATAGCAGTAAATTCGACTGCAATTTCTCTTTTATGCTGACATAAAAAAAAATGAATTACAAAAATAACACTAAAATTAAGACCAAGCACTTTATATATAATGTATCATGTAAAATTACTTTGCATTGTCTCCATTATCAGTGATGTTATATAATGCTGGTGTGTGTTTGTTTGAGTTATTCATCCAGCGTATTAGTGAGTGTTAGTTCAGTCTCTCTGTGATGGACGGGCCCTCGGTGACCCCTCCTCCTGTCTGGGGCCACAACTCTGATTTATGTGTGTGTGTTAGGTATGTCTGTGTCAGGCACCAATGTGTGTGTGTGTATGCAGTTGTTATTATGTTTGTATTGTTTTATTA
Organism: Vimba vimba; assembly: GCA_022828995.1. Lineage (NCBI taxonomy): Eukaryota > Metazoa > Chordata > Actinopteri > Cypriniformes > Leuciscidae > Vimba > Vimba vimba. Next base: position 5,433,835 of record CM040823.1, on the reverse strand, counting down.
AGGATCAATAGGTATATAATATACAGTAAAAAAATCTATTAATTACCTCAGTTTGTGGAAAAGCAACTGGTGATGAGCTTTGATTCATCATCTGGCTTTCTCATTACCACCTGTGGTTTATAACATTAACATTATATCAGTTAAAGAAATATATTTTTTACTGTACATTGTTGCAGATGTGGTGCAACATTTTAGGTTTTATGTATTTAAAACCTAAAATGTTGCACCACATCTGCAGTTTTGTTGTTTTTTTACCATAAATTTCACAGATTTTTTGTCAGTGATCTGACTGATGTTCACATAAGCACATACACACACACACACATGTAGCCCTGGTTCTCCTGGGTCTTATCAGTTCCTCCTCGCTCCATTAGTGCCATCCTGCACAAAGAGGAGAGAGAGGAGAGATCGCCCTAATCTGACTGTAAGAATGTGCCGCCCGGGTCAGATGTTCCTACAACTCCTCTACCTTCCTCTCCTCTCGGCCATGTGCATATTTTCGGGCCCATTTCCTCCTCTTCTCTCATTTTCTCTCATTTTCCCAGTTGCAGTAATCATCATATCTTCATTAAAGCACAAACCGTTAGGTGTTAAATAAGGTCTTCTTTATCAGACGTGTCTGCTAATGTACTGGCACTTTCTGTCAATGAGACTGAGGTCTGTGTGACTGAGTCTCTCCACTTCCACTCTGTGTGTTAAAGTTTGTGTGAGCCTGTGTTGTATGTTGTGTTTGCAGAGGAGTTGACCTGTGAGCCGGCGGGTGATTTCCGCTGTGATAACCACCAGTGTATTCCCCTGCGCTGGCGCTGCGACGGAGACAATGACTGCGGCGACGGATCGGATGAACACAACTGCAGTGAGTAGCAGCTCTGACCTCTCGTGTTCGGTCAGATCAATGTAAAAACAGTAGGGATAGTTTGATTGATAACAAAAGGGATAGTTTACCCAGAATCATTATTTACTCACCCTTGTGTGGTTCAGTGGAATACAAAAGTTGATTTTATTTGATCATTTTTATAAATCCAAAGTGCGCATCCAAAGACTTACACAGTTAAACACAAAATGGCGAGTCACATAAACCGAATCAGTTATGTTTTAAGTGAACGTAAACAGTTGAGAAAGAAAACGCATGTGTAACAGTGTAATGGATCCGTGCGTCAGGTTTTAAAGTGACAGCAGCCTAATATACCTGCTGCCAAATTATGAGATAATATTAAAATATATCTATATGGCAGTTTTTCCCTATGGTATCAATGTCAATATTGTGGCCTGTGAAAATTTTGAGTGGCTAGGAACTTCGTAAAACTTCTAGCCACAGTGGCTGGTGAGCAAAACAAGTTAATGTCAAGCCCTGGTTACCAGAGAAACAGTAACAGTAAAGACACGGAAGAAAAGATTTGATGGGAACAAATTGGAAAGACAGAAAGCGTGGAGGAGACGGCGTGATGGCAGACAAGGTGCTGTGAGGTGTGAAAGGTTGACAAATGGTCTGCGCTAAACCTTTGAGCGGCATGTTGGAAGGATCGCTGATTTTTTCAGCACTTTCTCCTCCCTGCAGAAGAGCTGCGGGGGTGGTGAACGCGGGTCATTCCCCTGATGAATTCAGCTATGAACTCACCTCCGAAAAATGGTCCTCTTGCTGAAGGGCAAGCCGTAGCTCACCAGATGTAATCCTGAGACAGTGAAGCACAGCCTAATCATCACCCTCATCTGTGTCAGAGGCTTGTTGTGCTTTACTTAAACGCTTCAGGTCGTGTTTCTGCTGCGTTTTGGCCTTATAAGCACTTTGTGAAACATTGCTGTTCACTAGACATACTATATTACTGCGTTATGCCGGAACTATTCTTTTTTGAAGTGCCAGATCTTGGGCCATTGCCCCACTTCCCAAGCTAACAACTTTCTTAAACGTTTTACTAACGTTATGAAAACGTTATTTCTGAATGGTCTAAATGTCTAGATTTAAAGTCTCCCTGTAGTCAATAATTGTATCCCTTAAAACTTGCTTTGATCACCAAAATTACATATTTTTCAAACGCCTTAAAATAGCTTGAATGTCACTTTACACTCTTGCCTCATTAAGTATACACGGTTCTATGAATATGCAAATTAGCCCCGCCTCCATTCACTCACACCAGCTCAGAGATCCACTCGTTGACGATCACACATTGTCGTGATTGGTTACGCGGTAGTTTGTGACGTCAGCGATTTCAAACCGCGTTTTTGAGACTGTCTTTGATTCACTGGAGAAACTACTCAGCAATGGTGTCGACTTATGAATTTGCACATGGTTTGTCTTAAAGCAGAGTAAAAACACCACATAGACAAATGAACAACATTAAAAGCTTAATTTTCACCAGAGGGGGACTTTTAAAAACTTTTTTCTCGGTTATATGATTGTTAAAGGATCAATCTATGTCTTCATTTGGAAAAACATTATAGGAACATTACTTTTGAATGTTCTCTGAACATTCTGACAAAATTAGTAGCATTTCAATGCACAAAATTGCTGTATTGTTTGTTCAACAATAATTTTACCACAGTTAAGAGGGTTTTAGGCATTCTTCATGCTTAAGAACGCCCCTTACTTGTGGTAAATCACTGTGACCAACAGCCGCTTGGGCCTTATTGCTTTATTGGCCTGTCTGGCTTTTATGTATGTTCATGTGTGTCAGACTGACACGCTTTTTATGCGTCCACAGCCCCTCGTCCGTGCACTGAGAGCGAGTACCGCTGCGACAACCTGCACTGCATTCCTGACCGCTGGGTGTGTGACCATGACAACGACTGCGAGGACAACTCTGACGAGAGAGACTGTGGTGAGTGAAAGAAAAGAAGAGACAGCAGAAAGGAAAGGCCATCAAAAGACAGATGGAGAGAGAAAGAGTGTGGCCGTGGCACTAGCCGACATGTTCGACATCATAATACTGTCTTTTTATCACAGATTGATCCTCAGTGGGAGATATCTCAATGCATTTGTGCGCCTGGATACCTTGTGAATGATTTACAGGAAGTGTGCATAATTCATTCTCCATGGAGGATTGAGATAGATTGGCTTTATTCTTTGTTGGATGAATGTGTTTCAGAGCTGCGGACCTGTCACCCGGGTTACTTCCAGTGCGGTAGCGGCCACTGCATCTCTGAGCGCTTCAAATGTGACGGCAACGCTGACTGTCTCGACTTCACCGATGAAAGCTCCTGTCGTGAGTGTGCCGCGTTTTTTTTATCTGTTTTAATTCTGGAAATGCACCTGAGAACAAGACAACTGTTGATTATATTGTAGCGCCCTCTAGAGACCAAAAGGGTTGTGCATCTGTAACTTTTCCCACTGGTATGGAAACTAGGGAATATCTTAGCCTTGGAAACTCATGGAAATTTAACATTTTGATTACAGATTACAAAGACCAACTTACACAGAGGAATCATTCACAATAAGATCAGGAACCTGTTGAGCAGCATCCCTGTTGCTTAAACATTAAGCCATGCCACTAGCAATGCCAAAGTCCTGGGTTTGAGTCCAACTGAAGTCAAGTCGCCTTTATTTATATAATTCTAAGTACAACACAGATTGTTTCAAAGCAGCTTCGCAGTAATAAACAGGAAAATAATGATCAATGATGCAATCTTCATCAAATATAAGACACATTCACATTCTGCTGTAAAGAGCTCTAAAAAGTCAATAGTGTAATTATTCAGCTCAAGTCAGTTTAGTGTTGGTTCAGTTCAATAATTATGAAATGAGTTTAATTCAGCTCTAAGTAGCACTACAGAAGACAAAAGTGTCGTTATTCAGCTCGAGTCAAGTTTTGTTCTCATCTGATATTGTCAGTGCAGTCAGTTTAATAATACTATTGAATATTAAGTGTCTTTTCTTTTAAACCCCAACTGAGAAAGCCTGAGACGACTGTGGCAAGGAACCCAAATCAAAAGATGATTGTTTGAATGCAATGTTAGACGCTTTCATATGCCAAATGCTAAATGTATTATGGAAATTTATGTTGAGTTGTGTGTGTGTGTGTGTGTGTGTGTGTGTGTGTGTGTGTGTGTGTGTGTGTGTGTGTGTGTGTGTGTGTGTGTGTGTGTGTGTGTGTGTGTGTGTGTGTGTGTGTGTGTGTGTGTGTGTGTGTGTGTGTGTGTGTGTGTGTGTGTGTGTGTGTGTGTGTCCACATTTCAGCCGCACGTTACCCGAACAGCACCTACTGTCCACCCTTCCTGTTTGAGTGTAAGAACCACGTGTGTGTGCAGCAGCACTGGATATGTGACGGAGATAATGACTGTGGGGATAATTCAGATGAGGAACTACATCTCTGCTGTAAGAAACACATCTATCCATCTATCTATCTATCTATCTATCTATCTATCTATCTATCTATCTATCTATCTATCTATCTATCTATCTATCTATCTATCTATCTATCTATCTATCTATCTATCTATCTATCCAATCGATCACATTCATCCATCCATTCATCCATCCATCCATTCGATCACATCCATTCGATCACATTCATCTATCCATCCATCCATCCATCCATCCATCCATCCATCCATCCATCCATCCATCCATCCATCCATCCATCCATCCATCCATCCATCCATCCAATCACATCCATCCATCCATCCATCCATCCATCCATCCATCCATCCAACCATCCATCCATCCATCCATCCATCCATCCATCCATCCATCCATCCATCCAATCAATCAATCAATCACATCCATCATTTCATCCAATCGATCACATCCATCTATCCCTATATAAACCTTGAAATTTTTTAAGTGCATAAAGCCTATCCAACTAGTATATTTCTAGTACAATTTGCAAGTATATCAGCTATATAACCCAGTAAAAGGCAACTTTTGGCATTGTATCTGTAGAACAGTTTTAACATGCACAAACGTGTCTTGTCTCCTCAGTGGACATCTCATGTGATCCTCCGTTCCGTTTCCGTTGCGATAACACCCGCTGCATCTACAGTCACGAGCTCTGCAACTCTATAGATGACTGCGGTGATGGAACCGACGAGAGGGCGGAGCATTGTGAGTGATGGTCAATCAGCAGATTTTCACATCATACAGACTTAGCATTTATTATGCTGACTATATGTAATATGTACCCATTTATACCTCTTTAATTCCCCAAATTCTATTGAAACTGTGTTAAAACACCCCGCTTTGTGTGAATGATTGCTCAGGTGTGACTCCCACACACGGACCTTGCTCTGCAGATGAGTATAAATGTGGAAACGGTCACTGCATCCCTGAGCAGTACGCCTGCGACGACTATGACGACTGCGAAGACCAGACCGATGAGCTTGGCTGCTGTGAGTTTTCTTCATTTACTCACCCTTATGTTGTTTATTATCTTCTTTCTTGCATGAACAAAAGTGGATGACGATTTTATACTAACAAGCTCAAAAAGGACAAAAAAATCTTGTTTTTGTAACGTTTCTTCATCTCTCTTTGTCAGACGACGGCCATGGGCGCTCATGCAGTGAGAATCTGTGTGAGCATAACTGCACAGATTTGTCGTCCAGAGGCTTCATTTGCTCTTGCAGACCTGGATATAAACCTAACCCGGAGGACAAGAACACCTGCGATGGTTTGTGATGTCATCTTAATACTTTCTTTATTAGAAGACCTCAATATTTACAATAAAACAGGCTTATATAGAGGCATTCCGGAAGCCGGCCAGGACAACGGGAACTCCTGCAGGGGTTTCAGCGACTGATCTGTTTCAAAACTCAAATCACAAATCTGTTTTTTTTATATTCTGTCCTTTTCATGGAATCTTTTCTGTCTGGATGAGAGCAACATAAGAAGCACATGCCGTCCATGCACAATGCTTAGACACAACGTTATAAGTTAAAAGACTTAGTAAGTTTTAGTACTGAATGACTTTTACTTTCAAATTAAATTAAATCTTTTCTCATTTTTTGTTTAGCTCTGTTTAGCTACAGGCCAATTTACACGTTTACACACTTTTTTCAAAACTGTTAAACTTCAGTTCAAAACCTATAAAAAACATGAGTTAAAAATAATTTTTTCATTTTATTAATTATTGATCAATAATTTATTTATCCGTAATTTGATGCTTTTCTACACTGATACTATACTGAAATATATTCCAAAGCTAAAACAATTAGATGTTGCTGAACACTTACACAGGTGTTACAATTTTTATTTCTAGGATCCATATCTCAATACTTCGCTCGCTTTTTCAATTTCATGACCATCTAGACAAAAGTGGAAAACTTAAAGAATTTTCTACTGTGACGTAAACTTGGACCACATAACATGCATTGCAGTGAATTCGAAACAGTAGAGAAGTGTCTTTCTTGTTTTATAAAGAAATTTTACAAAAGAAAACATTGTATGCTACCATTGTTTTATAGTAATTTATAGCAACCTTTGCTAGTGTTATGGAAGAATGAGTTGATTCGAGACATATATGAAGTGTTTTGGTAGTTTTATTATGAATGTGAAATTAACTGCTGAAAGTTGGTTAGAAGAGCTGTGTGAAGGCTCTTGAAAAAGTAGGATCTTGAGAAATGTGTCCTAGCGATTGTTAAAAAAACACTGAATGTGTAATGTGAAGTGTTTTGTCCCCATCTGCAGATGTGAACGAGTGTGAGATTTACGGGATGTGCCCTCAGCAGTGCAGGAACACTAAGGGCACTTATGAGTGTTTCTGCGCTGAAGGCTTTCGATCAGTGGGAGAGCAGCCGGGAGTCGAATGCGCCGCTGAGGGTGAGGCCTGCAGTTTTATTATTTCTCTTTGGGATTATTTATCCTCCTTTTTTACCTTCTATGGCCTCTTATACCGTTCTTCTGTCAGGGGATCTTTCTATGGATATCTGCATTTTTCACCTTTGTCATTTGTAGCATTCTATGCATTTGTTTCTAAAACTTAGTGAGCTAGTAGCATAGGTGCGTTCTTGAAAGGCTGAGATCTCATGACATGAAAATGTGACAATATTTCTCGTTGAGGTGAAAAGCCGTCTCGTGATATCAGCATGACGGAGTTGAGTTTGTGGCAAAACTTTTTACAGTGCTTGCATTATATTGTCCAAATTTAGGAAACAGTGCATGTTAAGTGCACAGACAATTCTATAACGCACTACAGTAAGATTATTGAGAAAAAAATATGAATATATCAATATAAATATAATTATTCAGTACTGAAAAGTATTGATAACATTTTTGAGAATGACTGAAAATGACTTTTATCCAATATTCGTTGGTTTTAAACATATTTTTATGTTTTTTTAGATTATCGAGGTGTTAGCTTAGCAACCTGCTATTTCCAAACTCTATTAAATTGATGCACATTTGTGAGTTGCTGCTTATGTAGAGTGTTTCAAATCGTTGAAAATCATCAATGCGTCAGTCGTTTCAGGTAGGCTTAAGGTGCAGTTCAGTCACGTTAGCAAAAATTATAGCTACATTTTGCAGGAAAAATGGTCAATTGTCTAATGTCGATTCACCATATTCTTAATGTAAGAGTGGGTGTGGCCATTTGTAACTTGAATTTGACTTCCAGTGTCATTCGTTTCCAGTTGTTTTAGCTGTACAAAAACAATACGTTATACTGCTTGATATTGCAAACTGGTATTTGCTATCATACTATTTTAATTAATTATCGTGATCATAAACAGACAGGCTGTGACGTCCTAATTCAGTGTGTCCCTTTCTCACTCTCCTGTTGTTTCTTTCGTTTTCTGTTTCTTTTTCCTCAGGAAATCCTCCCGTGTTGTTATTGCCTGATAATGTGCGCATCCGTCGCTTTAATCTCTCGTCTGCACAGTACTCTGATTATGTGGATAATGCAGAGCACATTCAGGCACTGGACTACCTGTGGGACCCAGAAGGCCTCGGTCTCAGTAAGGCACTATTCACGGGATATCACATATATGTTTTGATGCAGATGCAGCACAAGGAAGCATAATTTACAGCACAATAAAACAGAAATACAATTATATCTCTATAGAGGAATACACTTTTTTTTTTCTGATTAAAGTTTGTAACATTGTGAATCATCTTGGTGCTTATTAGTTTGTGACTTTAAATCTTTATTGAAGAATGTTTTGAAATTCCTACCATACCGTCCTAAGTTCCTGAAAACATGATCACTGTTGCACTGTATCTTCTTGTTTCTATAATCAGATTTATGAATGCAAACTGAAGCATGATGATTTTCAGGTATAGTGTACTGGACAGTGTTGGGACGAGGCTCTGATTTCGGCTCGATCAAGAGGGCATATATGACCACGTTTGATGACAATGGAAATAATCCTGTAAAGGAGGTGGACCTGGACCTCAGATACATCTCCAGTCCTGATGGCATCGCTGTGGACTGGATTGGAGGGTTTGTGCACTGCTTTTCTAAACTTTACTTTACTTGAGGTCTGATGCAAACAGTTCCAGAAAAATAAATATCTATCTGCTATGCGTTTTGTCTTTTCCGTTATATATAGCCATATTTACTGGACGGATGCTGGGACTAATAGAATCGAAGTGGCTAAACTGGATGGACGTTACAGAAAGTGGTTAATTTACACTGATCTTGATCAGCCGGCTGCTATTGTGGTCAACCCTGGTCTAGGGTAAGAACATGAATGTATTACTGCTCACTTGGGATTGAAAAATTCAGTGGGCAGTTTTAAGAGATGCATGGTCATGAAAATCCTACACTGCGAAAAATGATTTTCTTACTTTGTATTTTTGTCCTTTTTCCAGTACAACTATCTCAACATTCTTATATCAAGATACATTTACTTGAGACGCAAAATGACATAAGATGAAAAGTCTTGTTTCTGAAAAACTTATCAAAATGAATTGATTTATGCTTAAAACAAGAACAAATATCTGCCAATGGGATAAGAAAAATAAAAGCTTAATTCAAAGGGAAAAAATACTCTTTTTTTTCTTTTTATCTTATGTTATGTTTGCATCTCATGTAAATGTCTTAAATCTTGATTTAAGAATTTTTCAGATATTTATACGGGAAAACAAGACAAAAATACTAATGAAAAACATAATTTTTTTGCTGTGTGGAAATATCTGGCAATTTTTAAATTGTGATTTTCTGGTCTGGAGAAGCCATGGTAATAAATAAACAAAAATATATTTTAAGTTATATTGAAGAAATGTTTTTGGCTAGATATTGCTCTTTTGTTGAGCTTATGTAGAGATTTGTAAGTGAATCGTTCTTTTTGTACCAATTCTTTTCTATGAATAGTCAAATCAGTTCTCAATTTGGAGTGTTTCGTTAGTGAGCTGGTCTGAAACCGTGTGGAGGAAACATTGAAAATGTACTGATCATCACTCTTAAAAATAAAAGGTTCTTTATTGGCATTAATTGATTTCAGGAACAACTTTTAAAAAACTCCCTTTTGGACTTTTATTTTTAAGAGTGTAAGCTGTGAGAGCCCTGATTCTTCCGAACTCATGCTGTGCTGTTGTTGTCATTAATGAGCATCATTTTGTGCATGTATATATTATAGGAAGATGTTCTGGACCGACTGGGGCAGAAAGCCCAAGATTGAGGTGGCGTGGATGGATGGGCAGCACAGAGAGGTGCTGTTAGATGAAGATCTGGGCTGGCCTACTGGTTTAGCTTTGGACTACCTGAATGAAAACCGGATCTACTGGTGTGACTCAAAAGAGAACATCATTGAGTCCATGAAAGTGGATGGAACAGACCGGCAAATTATCATATCAGGAGGTGAGACACTGGAGCATAAGACCGGGAACATCTCAAACTTTTGAAAGGCCGTCGTTCACACGTTTGTTTTCATTGCAGACATCGGGCATCCCTACAGTCTGGATGTGTTCGAGGGGCATGTGTACTGGACGACTAAAGAAAAGGGAGAAGTGTGGAAAAAAGATAAGTTTGGGAAAGGAGACAAGGTGAAGGTGTTGACCATAAACCCCTGGCTGACTCAAGTACGCATCTACCAACAGCACCGACACAACCACTCAGGTGAGACAACAGAAATGCTATGCTTATAAAATGCTATAATTAACATATTTCAACAATATATGACCAAAATCCACATTAGATCACAATTAGAAGTTATTGCAAACACTCATTGGTGGTTTAAAGTGAGTTTTGAGGAAAAGCATAGAAAAAAGCTAAAAATAGAAAAGATTAGGTCTCATACCCAGCAGAGGTGTGAAAGGTTTGTCGAGTGAGAACAATAGAAACATGAATGAGGCAATTTGACTCACCGGACATAGACAATAGACCGCAAGGGAGCTTACAGGGGGCAATATTTTTTTTTATTAGCCTTCTCTAAAAGCACACATGTCATGGTCTGTGAAAATGTTTAGAGATAACATCTTCAGAATTGAAATGAAGCATGGCCACACTTGTGGCTTCTGCTTCATTGTATTTCTAAGTTTCTACACTACAGCCACATCATTTTTTTTATACATTTAAAATATATATTGTTAATATTTTTGTTTTATGTATAAGATTATATATCTCCATATTAATAACAGTCAGAGTAATTCTGAGTCTTGAACTATAAACTCTCAAGTGTTGGCTTTCTAATTATGTTAGTTATGTGTCTATTCAGAACGGCTTATGAGCAGACACCTTTTTATTTTGGGTATGCCATTAATGCCTCTCTTGCAAAAATCAGGGGTGCAGAGAAAGGGCAGCCCTTAAATTTAAATACAATACCACATTGTGCTGAAGGACTGTTCCTAGCAAATTAAATGTTATCTTATATCCTAGTATGAACAGTAAACTGTATATCACAATATAGTTGTTTTTGCTGGAAATTTGAAACATCAACACTTCATGTGTTAAAGCCTATATTTGCATAATTCATTGAATGAAATACTTAACAAATGAAAGGTACTCATTTATCTTATTATTTTCTCCTTTTTATGAATTTTGATGGAATAAAGGATAGATTTTAAAAGCAAAAAAGGCTTAAACCTAATACTATTAAATTGATAGTTACAAATCTTAAATATAGGCTATAAATAATCACATCTTAGGTGAATTATTCAAAATACTGGTGGGTAAATTTTCTGTGACGGAATAAATCAAGGAAGGTGTTCCGGGCATGTCCCACCGGGAGGAGACCCCGGGGAAGACCTAGGACACGCTGGAGAGACTATGTCTCCCGGTTGGCCTGGGAACGCCTCGGTGTCCCCCCGGAAGAGCTGGAGGAAGTGTCTGGGGAGAGGGAAATCTGGGCATCCCTGCTTAGACTGCTGCCCCCGCGACCCGGCCCCGGATAAGCGGTAGAAGATGGATGGATGGATGGATGGATGGAATAAATCATTGCTTTCTCTTGCAGTGCTCAACCCCTGTCAGGATGCCTGCAGTCACCTGTGTTTGCTGCAGCCGGGTGGATACACCTGTGCCTGTCCGCAGGGAACCACGCTCCTCACCTTCAACAAGAATGAATGTGATGCCGGTAAGAGATGCAGATGCACAGATGCCCACTGCTGTTTGTTTGTGAGATCATCAGATCACGTCCCATCAATCCTTTTCATAGCGTACATGCATGTGCTGCATCGAATACTGCATGATTTCATTATTGCCATGTGATGTTTTGAGAAGGTGTGTGTGTTTGACTTGTTGTGATGTGATTACATTGTGGTTGTGTTGCATTATCATGTCATGCCTGGCCTTCGCACCTGCAGCCATTGAGGCAGAGGTGTCCATGCCGCTTGCATGCAGATGCATGAACGGAGGAACATGCTTCACTGATGAGGGAGGCCTGCCCAAGTGCAAGTGAGTGTGACCGCTAGTCAAGAAGTATCTCCAAGGCTGCATTTATTTGACCCAAAATTAATATTATTTTCAATAGATATACTGTAATATTTTAATATTGATATATTTTAATTGTATAATTTATAAACAGTATATGTGACCCTGGATCACAAAACCAGTCACAAGTCACAGGGGTATATTTGTGGCAATAGCCAACAATACATTGTATGGGTCAAAATTATTATTTTCTTTTATGCCAAAAATCATTAGGATATTAAGTAAAGATCATGTTCCATGAAGATATTTTGTAAATTTCCTACTGTAAATATATAAAACATTTATTTTTGTGAGTGAATGCAGCACAATCGTGAACATAAATGGACAACTTTAAAGGTGATTTTCTCAATGTTTCGATTGAGAAAATGTTTTTTTTCTCAAAAAAATTTTTTTTTGCACCCTCAGATTCCAGATTTTCAATAGTTGTATCTCGGCCAAATATTGTCCTATCCTAACAAACCATACATCAATGGAAAGCTTATTTATTCAGTTTTCAGGCGATGTATAAATCTCAATTGCAAAAAAATTACCCATGTGACTGGTTTTGTGGTCCAGGGTCACATAAAAAACATTTCTGCTTTTTCATTGCCTTTTATCTATATATATATATATTTCAGTAATAAATATAATTTATCATACTCAAAACCTCTATATTTTGTGATGAATAACTGTTGCAATATTTCATATGAAAATATATAATTTAATTATTTAAATATTTGTAAAAATATTAAATTTCAATTTTAAAAAATGTAAGAAAAATAGAATTTATTAAACTGAGTTGTTAAAATGACTCTGAACTGTTGCAACATTTGAACACATGAACGCATGGCTGTGGTCATGAAATTCTAAACTGTTTCTGACATTTTGTCTGGAAAAAAGCTATTAACATTACAAATGTACACAAGGTAAAAAATTTTTTTATAAAAATGCTTTGGCCTCTTCAAGGTCATGGAATAGGAAAATAATTATTTTAATTCCTTTTTTAGAATGAAACTGGTGAAATGCAGTAAGTCTCAAATAGTAGCAAGAGAAGTCATTTTTCCAAAGCGATTTGAAATGAACTGTGGAGTGTCTCTAACAGGTCCGTGTTTTTTCTCCTCAGGTGTCCATACGGTTACTCAGGGAGTTACTGTGAGATGGGGAAGTCTAGAGGTGCTCCTGCTGGGACAGGTAAACAAACTCTTACTTGTTAATTAGTGAAGTATAAGTGTTGAGTAGGCACCTTTACTCACAGTTTTTAACATGTGATGCTGTTATTTATCAACTCTGATTTCTCTAATAAACTCGTTCAGCAGCTTTACTCATTCCCAGCGAAGGATCATGTTCATGTCAAATGAAGTGTAATGAGACTGCACTAATATATCTTACATATTGTGTGTGTTTGTAGCTGTGACCGTCCTGTTAGCAGTGGTTATTATTCTGATTACTGGAGCTCTGGTTGTGGGACTTTTCCTCAACTACAGGCGCACCGGCTCTCTCATCCCGTCAATGCCTAAACTACCGAGGTACAACACAAACACTCAACTACATACAGTAGAAACGTATTTAAACACTTAAGCCACACTTAAAAACACATGAGTTCTCTTTAACCAACCGGTCTCGAGGTGCTTTTAGTGGATGTATGAACAGTACATCTATTGTGAATTATTTTGGGGATTTTTTTGCCGTTTTATTTATTTTTTACTTTTTGAGGTGAAAACTCACCAAGGCTCCCTTTATTTTTTCAAAAAGACAGTAAAACAGTAATATTGTGAAATATTACAATTTAAAATGTGTTTTCTATTTTAATTTAAAAAAAAAATACATTTACATTTATGCATTTGGCAGACGATGAATAGAAAGTATTTATTTAAAATAGAAATCTTTTGTAACATTATATATCTTTATTGTCACTTTTCTTGAATTTAATACATTCTAGCTGAATAAAAGCAATAATTTTTCCAAAAAACTGTCTTGAATGGTATGCATGTTGATAGTGATTTTTTAATATCAAACCGAGAACTTTGCTAATAGCTTGTCACTGCTTTACAACATCAAAATCGTTAAAGATCTGTTGGTTGCCGCAAATTTAAATGAATCTACTGTAGAGTTATGTCATATTGAATATTCATGATATAATATTTGCAATGACTTTGCTGGTGTTATCAAATTGTTATCAAATGAAATCAAATTCGCACTGCTTTTAATGTGCTTTTTATTTGGCTATGAAGTGTCCATGTCATTAGACTAAAATTAAGATCTTTCTGAGTCTCTGATTTAAACTTGAGCAGTGAAAACACTGTGCAAGTTGGTTTAATTTCCTGTGAAATCATTAAAGGAATAGTTAACTTTAAAATGAAAATTCTGTCATCATTTACTGAATGAACCTGTATGAATATCTTGCTTCTGCTGAACAGAAAAGAAGATATTTTGAAGAATGTTGGTAACCAAACAGTTGATGGACCCCATATTTTTTTTCTACTATGGAAGTCAACGGCGTCCAGAATTTTAATTTTCAAGTGAACAATTCTTTTAATATGGATCGATTCAAAATTTTTACTATTAATTTACTTTATCGCTTAAAAAGTTTCAGAAGTCCCCTTGTGAAATCTTTCATGTAAAATGTTTAGTACAATTATATGTCAGTAAATATTATATGTATTGTTATATTGATGCATATAAATGAAAATGTTTAAATATTCTTCCATGTGTTGTTAGTGTTTACTTATAATTATTATTCCAGTTATTTAGATATCATGTACCAATTATTTCTCCACTGTTTCTCTTAGTCTGAGCAGCCTGGTGAAGTCGGGGGACACAGGAAATGGAGTGTCGTTTCATTCGGGTGACAATGTCACGATGGACCTGGAGCCTCAGACTCTGGGGGTGTCGTTCATCGACAGGGCCATGCAGCTGGTAAATCTGGCCTTTTTAACACTAACTTGTGTCTCCTGAATTGTTAAGTGCACTCAGCACATTTTTCCTGACTAATCTATGAGGCGTATAATCCCTGTTCGACCTTTTGACTTTGACCCTAGTGTTAATATTACATAATTTCCAGGATTTTTAAGTGCACTAGTTTCTCACTGGATTTGGCTGTATCATTAATCACACTAAAAAAACAACAACTCTTGGCTAATAAAGATCCTGTTAAAGGAGAAGTTCACTTTTAAAAAAACTTTTGCTGATAATTTACTCACCCCCATGTCATCCAAGATGTCCATGTCTTTCTTTCTTCAGTCAAAAAGAAATTAAGGTTTTTGATGAAAACATTCCAGGATTTCCCCCCATATTATAGAGTCCAATGGGACCCAAACGGTTCAAGGTCCAAATGACAGTTTCAGTGCAGCTTCAAAGGGCTTTAAACGATACCAGACGATGAATAAGGGTCTTATCTAGCGAAACGATCGGTCATTTCAAAAATAAATAAAAAAGTTTAAGTTTTATAAGCACAAATGTTCGCCTTGCTCTGTTCTGTGATGCGCGTTCGTGACGTCACTTAATACGCAATTACGTTGAAAAGGTCACGCTTGAAAAATTTCTGTCCTGAAGAAAATGTTCTTTTTGGCTTTTTAATATTAAAACACCCAGGATACGCACACGAAATGGGCATTTTAAACGATAAACTGACACAAATACATTTGAAAATGTGTATATGGTCCTCCTTCCGCACATTTGTAAACACGTCAAGCGTGACCTTTTCAACGTAATTGCGTATTAAGTGACGTCACGAACGCGCATCACAGAACAGAGCAAGGCGAACATTTGTGCTTATAAAACTTAAACTTTTTTATTTATTTTTGAAATGACCGATCGTTTCGCTAGATAAGACCCTTATTCATCGTCTGGTATCGTTTAAAGCCCTTTGAAGCTGCACTGAAACTGTCATATGGACCTTGAACCGTTTGGGTCCCAATGGACTCTATAATATGGGGGGAAATCCTGGAATGTTTTCATCAAAAACCTTAATTTCTTTTCGACTGAAGAAAGAAAGACATGGACATCTTGGATGACATGGGGGTGAGTAAATTATCAGCAAAAGTTTTTTTAAAAGTGAACTTCTCCTTTAAAAGTAGTGGTCGACTGATATATCTAGTTCCGTCATGAAACGCTAGAGGGCGCAGGCTGATAGGTCTGCTAGCAATCACATCATTACCGCATGGCACAAGCTGATTGGCCTCTGCTGATCCTGCAGCCAATGAGATTGCTTGCTCAAGATTTAAATAGTCTGGTTCAGTGTTTGCTGTAAACTAGTCCTGCAACCCCTAGTGAACCTCTGAACCTCTCCCCCTCCCCCAGCTCCACCTGCCTAGATCTGCTTCGGGATTTATGTATGTCTATTAATGCAGTAGCAGCGTGTCTTACATGCTCACAACAGCGTGTCTGTGTATCTATTAGCAGTAGCAAGCACATACTTGCTCTATTGCAGCAGCAGATCTTGTCCGCCAAGACCAACACATTATCATTGCCATATTCAATAACATTCAAAAAAATATTCTGAGAGCTGTCATGATTAAAATGAGCTTTTCAAACGAGATGATGTTAATTACATGAACTTTTACACTTCTGTTTAAAAGTTTGGGGTCAGTAATATGTTTTTAAAAAAGTAATTAATACTTTTATTCAGCAAGGATGCATTAAATTTATCAAAAGTCACAGTTATGGTTTCTATGATTTCTTTAAGAATCCTGGGAGCATAAGACACTTGTTTCAAAAACATTGACCCCAAACTTTTGAACGGCAAACAACTTCTATTTAGTGCCAAGTAGACATGGTTATCTGATAAAGTGGCCAGATATTGGTGGATTTAATTCATCTGACTGGTATCGGTCGTAGCATTGGAAAAATAACAACTACTAAAGATATTAAAGGAAGACATTTTCTTTGTGTCTGATCTGGAATCTGTTTTTTTATTATTAGGATGAGAATTTTGCAGACTCTGGGAGGCAGCCAATCACATTTGAGAATCCTCTGTACTCAACTGCAGCCGGCCCATCCAGCGACCCTGCAGTAATACATGCTACACAGGTATATTTACTACCCGAATGCCTTTCATAACCTTCTAGACACTTCTGCAGTATAAATCGAACATTTTAATTCTGAGCAGGGTCTTTAGTTTTGTGTTTCTGTGCTTCATACAGGTCACTGTGAACGTCAGTGGTGACCAGGTGGAGAATAACTTCTCAAACCCCACGTACCACACTCGTCAACATGCAGTGGAAGTGAAGAGCGTGCCTGCAGAGGAACTGACCACTCAGGTTAGGACATCTGAACGTTTGTCTTAAGTTTAGCCATTTTTTCCACTACACATGCTAGCAGTGAATAGCTACATGGCTAATAGCGATTAGCTAAGTGTTAAAACATGCTACAAATCCTAACTAATTATTAAAACATGATAAAAACAAGTCAAAATGCGTTAGCATCATGATAACAACATGCTTAATTAATGCTCAATGCTCAATAAATTATGTTAGCATCTCCTAGCTGCCTAAAACACATTAGGAACATGTCAAAAACATGTTAACACATGCTAGCAACATCTAGTGAAGCATTAAAATGTTAGCATCATATTAACTGTTAGCATTATGCTAACGACATGTCATGTTAGCTTCATGCTAGTAACAAGCCTAATGTTTTAAATCCTAACTAATTATTAAAACATGATAAAAACAAGTCAAAATGTGTTAGCATCATGATAACAACATGCTTAATTAATGCTCAATGCTCAATAAATGATGTTAGCATCTCCTAGCTACCTAAAACATGCTAAGAACATACCAAAAACATGTTAACACATGCTAGCAACTTCTAGTGAAGCATTAAAACATGTTAGCATCATATTAACTGTTAGCATTATGCTAACGACATGTCACGTTAGCATCATGCTAGTAATAAGACTAATGTGTTAGCATCATGTTAAAACAACACCCATACCCCTCTTAGAATATCATAGAGAAGTGGGTGAGCTTTTTTGGCTCGAGCCAGTGTAGTTGCGCACGGCAAGCACCACTTAGATTTTCTTCAGAAAATGTACATGTCTAGTTTCCTGTTGATTTTCCATCACGTAACCATTTTTTATTTTATTACTCAGGAGTCCAAATGGAGTTTCTTTAAAAGAAAACTGAAGCCAAGCACAACGTTTGAAAACCCTACTTATTCAGAGGTGAGCAGCAAGACAAAGGAAACTTCAAATATAATATATGATTATGTTTTTATAGCAGAACATTGAATGTACATTGGCCACATTTATATATGCACATTCAAATTGAGATTTGTGACGTTATTGGAATATTGGAATTTAGTCATATTCTGACTATGTAAACATTTATTTATAATTTCACTTGTCCAATTGTAATACAATAGTAATAATGATTAAAACAATAAACAGCTAGCCAAGGAAACACAAATATTACATTTGCATTTTGTCATTAAGCAGACACATTTAAGCAACTTACAAATAAAAAAAAATCACAAGCAATTAGTCAAAGAGATAGGAGCTGCTCTTGCATGACTGAAATAGCTGCCCGAGAGGTGTTTCAAAGGGGACTTGCCTTAAGGGAGAAGTTCACTTTTAAAATGAAAATTCTGTCATCATATACTCACCCTCATGTTGTTTCAAACCTGTATGAATTTCTTTCTTCTGATGAACAGAAAAGGAAGATATTTAGAAGATTATCAGTAACCAGACAGTTTTTGGGTCCCAATGACTTCCATAGTAGGAAAAAAAAATACTATGGAAGTCAATGGGACCCAAAAACTGTCTGGTTACTGATAATCTTCTAAATATCTTCTTTTCTGTTCAGCAGAAGAAAGAAATTCATACAGGTTTGAAACAACATGAGGGTGAGTATATGATGACAGAATTTTCATTTTAAAAGTGAACTTCTCCTTTAAAGAGACTTTGGTTTTAAGCAGAATATGAGTGTTAATCTGAGAATGATGTGCATGCAGCCACTGATACTACTGTTAAAGTTGACATGGTCTTTGCTCTTCCACGTGTCAGATGCAGGACGAGCCGACATCTGGAGTTGGAGACACCAGCTCTTCATCACAGCCGTCTCCTTTCGTTCCTCCTCCCAAACCCCAGAAGCGAGAGAAACTCAGCGCCTATTCACCAACAGAGGACACCTTCAGAGACACAGCCAACCTGGTTAAAGAGGACAGTGAAATATGACCAACACACACGGGAAAAAATACAAAGAAACACTCCCTTTGCACAGAATCTATTTTTATATGCAGCCTGCATACAACAGAAATCAATTTAAGATTATTTTTGACAAAAAAAAAAAAGTATAGATGAGAATAGATGAAATGTTTGTATAGCCTACAGAAAAGACACTTTGCCTTCTGATACTTTGTATGCCAATTCATGTTGTATGATTCTTTTTTTTATTATTATTGTGATGTCATATTTGTATATCTTTGCACTGATGCTGCTGAAGGAGAATGTTATGAATATTTTGTACATTTGTAAATTGAAAAGATTTTGTTTGATAATATCCTCTGGTCAGACATTATTTTGAAATAGATTATTACTTATTCCTGGAGATTCACACACAAAACACACACACACACATACAGTACACGCATACATATGCCAATGTTACTGAGTAAAGTGCTTCGAGAGCCATCTGAGACTTTGCCGTTTGATATGATTATTCTTAAGCGGTTTTCGCCACTGGAGAGAAAACACCACGCATATGCATCACTTATGTAGATATACCTCATTTGTGGAGCGGCCAGATTCAAGAGAAAGAGCAAAACACCACAGTTTGTCTGAAATATCAGATCTACCGAGTGCAATTAAAGGAATAATTCACCCGAAAAAATATAAAAATCTGTCATTATTTACTCATCTTTAAGATGTTCTCTTTGTTAGGCTCCAAAAACAACCATAAAACTAGTCCATATTACTTGTGCTTTGTGAGGGGGACTGCCACTGAATATATGATAAAGAGCTGTGTGAGGTTTCCTTATAAAATTATTTTCCATAATATAACAGAATATGGGTTTCCAAAGACATCAGGGTGAGTAAATAATGGCAGAAATGATACTTTAAATACTGTGTGATTCAGAGAAAGGGACTCTCATTAAAGAAAGTCTGAAAATATCATAATGCAGTGACATATTCTGCTGTAAACACGTTATAATAGAAGCAGAAGACACAACTTCTGTTTTATATATTTAAATAATACTTGAAATTGCCCAGTTTATATGCATGGGTTAGGATTGTGACTCTGTGATTTGTTCGACCTGTGCTGGAGATCTCTGATGTCCCATCAGCGCTTCAAGGGCTTTTCATATTTACTTTCCCATCTGACAAGTCCATGGGCAGGAAAGTCAATTTTAAGTGATTTTGTATATCAATGACATTAAAAAAAGAATATCATGAATGTATTCATCTTAATAAAGCCCATTTCTGATGAGAAAAAGAACTGGAAACAAATTAATGCTGCTGTGAAAAAAAATCAAATAAATTTGTTTTGTTTGTTTTTAAGAAATGTGCAGATTCTTTATGTACAATATGCACAACATATTTACACATACATATATATATATATATATATATATATATATATACATACTGTAGCTATATGAGTTACATATGGCTACACTTCTTGTTCATTGCTGATAACTTTTTTTCTTCTCTTCAACTAATAGGCTAAATGATATGGGTTGAGCAAATTAGTGAAGACAGGTGATACTGGTTACTTAAAACTTAATAAATATTCAAAAAATGCCCTCACTAATAGGGTTGAAGGAATGAGTGTGAGGAATGATTATGGGAGAATGTTTTTGAGTAAAATTGGAAGAAAGATTTTATTTGTGAGGTCAGTTGGTCTGAGCTGAATGAGAGGTTTGTGATCTATGTTCTTTTAAAAAAAAAAGCCTGGTCTTAAACACTTTTACATTTTAGAGACTCCTTAATTTCAATTAGTCCTTTCATGCACATTCTACCCATCCATGCTCCACCAGTATGCTCACCTCTTCTATGCGCTTATTTATTAGAAAAAATAAAATACAAGTTATAACAAGATTTTAAAGGGGTGGTTGATTATGATTTCACTTTTCTAACTTTAGTTAGTGTGTAATGTTGCTGTTTGAGCATAAACAACATCTGCAAAATTACAACGCTCAAAGTTCAAAGCAAAGGAAGATATTTGCTTTTAAAGAAATTGCTTTTTAAGGACCACAACAAACGGCTGGTAGGGACTACTACTTTTTTTACATAAAATTTACATAAACCCCGCCCCTGGAACACGATTTATAGATGATCATGACAGAATATGCTAATCAATGATTAGAAGATACCAGAGCCAGCTCTGGAAGATAGTTAACTCCACATCAGCTACATAAATTTAAACATAAAAAAAAAGTTTTTTACATTTTCAGGACACAAGCTGTTGAAGCTCCGCCCCCTGTGCTGGGAGCAGCAGCTCATTTGCATTTAAAGGGACAGACACAAAAACTGTGTATTTTTGCTCACCCTCAAAAAGTGA
The DNA here is from genome assembly GCA_022828995.1 of Vimba vimba. Classification (NCBI taxonomy): domain Eukaryota; kingdom Metazoa; phylum Chordata; class Actinopteri; order Cypriniformes; family Leuciscidae; genus Vimba; species Vimba vimba. The sequence continues at coordinate 5,412,564 of CM040823.1, read as the reverse complement.
CAACTTTAACATGCTATTTAAAAAAAATAAGGTGGGGTATTTTGAACTAAAACTTCACATACACACTCTGGGGACATATAAGACATTTTACATCTTGTGAAAAGAGCATTATACCACCCCTTTAAGTTCAGGATGAAAGCAACTACAATAGATATTTTCTTCCATATTGTGATGTGCATCAGAGTGTAACCGATTATTGAAAAAAGAAATATATGACAGGGACTTAATTCTTTCGGCTGTTGATTGTTTAGTTGCACTCAAAAGTGGAGGTAGATGAACGTGAGCTTAGGCGAAGTCTGCTGTTGTGTGTCTTATTTATGGAATATGCCACATTGTATAAAATACATCTTTATTTGATTGCATTTGTTGTATACAGCAATCACAGTTTCAAAGACAAAAATACCCCTTTGAATATTTCCCAAAGAAGATGCTTGTCTTGATCTGTTGAGTGTAATGGCCTGTTCAGGAATTCTCTGGAACGATGTTCTTCAGGGAAGGCGTTAGAAAGGTCATTAAGACGTCTGCTACACAACTAGGCAGGTATGAGAGGGGAATCCAGAGAAACTTGGCGTCCCAGCCTGCAGCGTAGCGTGTTCGGGGATAACGTGCTGAAACAGCGTGCTGCATGCATGACGTCACTTTGGAAAGGTCACTACTGGCCAGAATCCTCATGGAAAAAGCCTGCAACTTTATATCTGGAGGACAAGATTGAGAGAAATGCAAAAAAAACAAAGCATCATCACATGAGAATCTTCCACAAAACGTTTCCATCTATCCAAGATGGCTGATTAACTCTTTAAATCATGAAAAGTATCAGTGACCAAATTGGTTTAATATAATTAAACATTGGATGTTTTACCCAATGTGTGTGAACTGTATTATTAGAGTATAGAGGTGTTAACTTACCAACATGCTAATGCTAAATGACATTTAATAAGTTGTGAGTCACGTGTTTTGTTGGATGAGCATTGAGCACAGTTTGTGTGAATGTTTGCATGAACTATTCCTTTAACTATGCATCATGATATTATATACATGTCCAAAATAGAAAGTACTATATTGAATGAAATCTGCATTGAAATCCCATCTGAAGCACTCACAGTCCTGCAGGTACGAGTCTCCGTAGGCTCTCCTGACCTCTGCTGGCAGGTTATTCCACCGTTTCTTCAGATCATCTTCAATGAGGCTCAAATCTGTCACTTGTGTTTTAAAGAAGCCTGGTTCGATGATACTTACCTTCACTCCAAAGTGCATCATGTCCCTCCTGAAAACAGCGAGAGAGGGAGGAAAAAAGATTTTAGATGCAAGGTTAAGGTTAACTTCAGAAAGACTTTCTTATGGTGATTGATACGAGTCTCACAAGAACAAATCACCACAGTTGTTGTGGCCAATTAGAAATTCATTTTTTTGGCTGTTTTTAATAAGTAAGATTATTTTATTGGCTTGTTAGCAACATAATATAATATTTTTTATATATTTGTAATACATACATACATATTTATTTATTTAAAAAATAAAATAAATAAACACATAAAATATACTTATTTATATTTGAAAATAAATAAATACATTTACGCCATGACCTGCAACATCTGTACTTTTGTGGCCACTTAGAAATAGATTTTGTTGACTTTTTTAAAAAATAAAATCAAAGGACTTTATTGTCTTGTTAGTAATATAATATATATTTTTTGTAATATATTTTATTTATTTTTAAAATTGGTAACTTTTAATATTTTAACTAATTATTATTTTAATATTTTTAATAAATGCATAAAATGTATTTATATTTGAATAAATAAATGTAAAATATGACATTTGTACAAAATCTGTACTTTTGAAGATCTAACAGTTGCTTGTTGTTATATATTTATAATACATACAAACTGTATATACATGCATGTTTATTTATATTAAAATATTTTTAAATACATACAATATACTTATTTATTTGTATTTGAAAATAAATAAATGTATTTAGGCCATGACCTGCAACATCAGTATACCTTTTTGTGGCCAGTTAGACTTAAAAAAAAGAAAGAAATCAGATGTACTTCTTGTCTTGGTAGTGTGGTAGATTTTTCCCTAAACCTAACTATCTGGGGCGTCTCCAAATCGACACCCAATTGATCTTATTACCTGAGGCGTCTCCAATTTGACACCAATACCTTTATCTGGGGCGTCTCCAAATCGACACCAATACCTTTATACTCTAGCTCTTGCGTCTTCAGTCGACAGCTGGCCGAGTTTCTTACTCTAACAAACTTGCTTCCCTAAACTAGCTTCCTGCGCAGGAATAATCGACAAACAGACTTAAGCAAATGTCCTTTAAATGCTTTAATCACGGCCAGGAGATCTTCGCGAGCAGTTCTCAGGGAATCTCTCCCAAGAAGCAAGGCCGGAGGATCTCAGACAAATTCCATTGAGAATCCCACCCGAAAACACGGATACAACAGTTTTTATAGAATCGAGAAAACAAATAAGACCAACATGTCACCTTCAGTATGATTGGTTCAATTGGTTCAAAAGCCCCAGCCTTTTCCCTCTGTCACTGGCAGAGCAAACTCTGATTTTGTGATTACTTATCACAAGGTTTTTCTAGTTTCACTTCCCCTAATTGTTACACACACACACACACACACACACACACACACACACACACACATACACACACACACACAATCAAAGTCACAAGATTTCCCCATAGAGTTTGGAAACATTTAAAAACATATGAATGTCGTTCCTGCAAGAAAAACAAATGTTAGTTGATTAATTAATGTTGATTCATTCAAATCCATCACAGTAGCAATATGATATTTTTTATATTTTTGTAGCTTAATACATTTCTTAGTGTTTCACATTTTTAACTTTTAAAATTGTAACTAATTTGAACTATTATTTTAACATTTGACCTGCAAAATCTGTACTTATGAAGCTCTAACAGTTGTAATAGGCAAAATAGAAATGGATTTTGTTGGCTGTTTGTAATAAAAGCCAGGGAATTTTATTGGCTTGTTAGCAATACAACATTTTATATATATATATATATATTTTATTTACTACATTTATTATATTGAAATATAAAGAGTTTTATGAGTACATATTTATAAATAAATTTAACAATGACTTGTGAAATCTGTACTTTTGAATCTCTTAATTGTAAGGACTAAAAAGTATGATAAAAAACAAGTGCAATACATGAATAAAAGGTCTTGTTTGCATGTCTCAAAGTTTAGAAGCCTAGACACACCTCAAGCTATCAGAGAACGCCTCCACACCGAATTTAGAGAGACAATATCCTCCCCCGATGAGTGAGAGTCTGCCCAGTATGCTGGCCACGTTCACCACCCGACCCCGGGCCTTCTTCAGCAGAGGAAGAAACTTCAGCGTCACCTCAATGACGCCGATGAGGTTCACATCCAGAACCTTCTTAAAGTCCTCCAGCTGCATCCAATCTGTGGGACCGATGGGGACCGAGATGCCAGCGTTGTTGACTAAACCCCACAGACCTGACACAAGAAAGAAGGGTGTTGCGTAGATGTATAGATTTTATTTTTCAATCTAATCTCAATCTGACATAGGCCTACTTTTGTATTACACTTTTGTGCAAGGCAGGGATATATGTCTCTTTAACGTGTAAAAGTTCAATAAGATTAAGCAACAAAAATTAGTGTAGGGGAGAGCGGGGCACAACCTAACGCTTTTTGACTTTCTCAGTTTGTGTAAATCTATTTATGGTTCAGAGTATTTATTTTTTCCCACATTAATTTCCCACATGTCTAGTACAATTATGTGTTTTGTTTTATTAATACAGTATATACATTTTTCTTGATATACCCCGAAAGAATGGAAGTGAAATGTGACAACATGCCCCATAGGTGGGGTACATTGTAACATGTGTGGGGCACATTGTAACATGACCATATGGCAGCTTAAAATGTTATCTGATCTAATAAAAAAAATATACAAAACAAACTAAAATATTTTCTAAATAAAATACAATTAAAAAACTTTTTCATATAAAATAATGGCAATTTTTAATAATTAAATATAAACTCATTTTTGAGTTTTGACAATGAACACATGAAAACACAGCTATACAACATAGTTCAAAACAAATAAATAATTAGTAATTTCTGAACATTGACACTCAGTCTTTATTCACCTTTTTCTCACGTTTTCTCAATAAAATTAATAAATGTATAGAATATAATAGCATATTTCTAATAGGGGCACATTGTAACGCAGTGTTACAACATGCCCCCGCCTGCACAACTGGGATTTAAACCCGGCTAGTGTCTTCTGCTAGTTAGCGAAGCAATAAATAACATTCTCAACTGTTAAATAACATCTTGGAGATTAAAATAATATCAGATTTGTCTTATTTTAAATAAACACAAAAAATAGAGATGAAAAATTAACTTAAGTAAGAAATTTACTTTTGCTATGGTTTAATAAATGTCTATGGATATCTTCCAAAAAAATAAAAAATTTTGGCGGATTTTTTTTTCTATATAGTGTTGATATGGCAACTAGTAAATAAACAAAGTTTCGTCATCCAAGCATGTGCGGAAGTATTTAAAACAAGCGTGTTACAACTAACCCCGCGTTAGGTTGTGCCCCGCGCTCCCCTACATGCAAACCACACAAATTAGGGTCAAAGGTCAGTAAAGTGTGCAAATGTCAGGTGCATTACGTGAATGTATGTCGTTCTATAGGCTAATAAATGATGCAGTTTTGGTATGAGAATGGCATTTCGCTGCAGATGCTCCTCCAGGTCAACTAAAAGCTCTTGTCCAAGAGATTTACGAGTTGGTCTGACTGAGGGCTGTGTGGTCGTCAGAGAGCCTGTATCTCGGCTTTATCTCTAGCTGTGCTTGCCTCGAGCTGGCACAGGCACACTATCTATCCCCCGTCTCACCTCTCTCCCCAGTCTCCGTGCGCACGCGCTCCACCGCGCGCTTGATGCTCGCGCTGTCGGTAACATCGAGCAGAAGCGTGATCAGTCTGGGGGAGGCCATCGCGCGCAGCCTGGAGGCACCAGGTTCGGTGAGACACGCGGCGATTACACGAAACCCCCGCTGGTCGAGCTGCCGCGCCACGAGGTTTCCGAAGCCGCTATCGCAGCCCGTCACCAGGACGTGTTTCTCGTGGATGCCGGTGATGCGACCGGAGTCTCTGAAGAACCACCAGACCGCGGCGAAGAGCGCGACAGCGGCCAGTGAAAGCCAGCAGAAGAGCACCTGCGGGGGACATGATGGAGCAACCTGTGCTGAATACACACTCACCTGTCCAACTGTTTGAGTGCTTACTATGATGCTTTTCAAAATAACTTTTGTACTGATTTTAATTTTGTTTGACAGGCAACATTTTTACCAATTAGATATGATTACACTTAATGTACAAAAATACTGCACTGAGAAATACTGAATCTAGCCAGTATTTTTAAAGCAAAACATAACTAGAAAAAAAGAATCTACTAGACTAGAGACATGTCCATGACTTAAAGGGATAGTTCACCCAAAATGATTTCATAATTTAGGCTACTAAATTATGAAACTGTTGAGTTTCTTTCTTCTGTTGAACATGAAGATTTGTTAAAGAATGTTGGTAAACAGATGTTTTTTTTTAACCTTGGTAGTCAATGGGTGTTGTTAACTGTTTGATTACCAACATTCTTTAACATGTCTTCTTTTGTGTTCAACAGAAGAAAGAAAATATTTCAGGTTTGGAACAACTTGAAGGTGAGTGAGTGGTGATTACAAAATTTTAATTTTCGGGTGAGCTATCCCTTTAAGAATGAATTGACACTGAATTTGACACACTCTTTAGCCTATATAGAAACTAAACACCTATAATCTAAACTGTTTAAAATGCAAAATGTAGTTATAGACAAATCATTCAAAAAGCCCATAGGTGGCGTCCTCCTAACTATGTTTTTCTGCCAATCATTTGTTGCAAAAATCATTTAAAGCCTTGAACACTGAAATATTCATTAACAAACCATGCACATTAATCCCTGCTATATGAAATAAAGACACAAGTTGCTTGATTATGCTCAGAATAGACTGACGTACCATGACTAGTGCAGTCGTCAATATTTCTTCAGCGTGGAAACTAGTAGATCTTTTGTTTCGGCACTCCCGTCCTGATCCCACTGAGCTGAAGAGCTCAAGGACAGCAAGCTGACTGCAGGGTCAAGGGTCTCTCTTGAACATGAACACCTAACTCTATAAACGTCACAAAAGTTGTGCAACAAACTCTGGCCTTGTTTAGCTTCTAAACCTTCAAACTTTGATTTTTGTGGCCATGCTGTACCTGTGGTCAGTGTTGGGGGTAATGCATTACAAGTAATTTGAGTTATGTAATCAGATTACTTTAGTTTCCAAGTAAGTAAAGTAACACAAGTTACCTCGTTTTCCCATTTATTGACTGACAGCTCTCCTGTCCCCATGTGGAGAGAAATCAGGAGTAAAGGTGCAGAAGCATTTGTGTGTGTTGTAGTTCTAGAGTAAATGTGAACATGTATTCCTCAAAATGAATAAAAACAGTGAAAATGCAAACTCACAATACAAACCTGCAAGAATGAAATGTTAAGTTACACAAATATACTTTATGTATTTAATCTCAATTTATTAACCAATGTCTTTGCTGCTGACCTTCGATGGGCTTCAGTTCTGTGCTTACATAATCATGTCAGTGGTTTCATATTCACTCAAGAAAGTTTTATTTGGGAGATAATGAGAGGATATTTGCAGTACACTGGGAAAAAATATAAGACTTTTAAAATGCTGTAAAATCATAAGAAGAAATATTTCGTTGCAATCTACCAAATCCTTAATGAAAAATCAAAACCAGAAGACAAATGTTAGATGTGTCACAGTGATGTTAGAGATGTTAAAATTGTATTTAGATTAATTTAAAATCTTTTATTTGAATTCAATATTGTAAAAATGTACATTAAGTATTAATTATTTTATATATATATATTTATATATATATATATATATATATATATATATTTTGTCTGATATTATATGTATCCGTATGCTGCATGAGCGTAGCGCTGCTGTTTCTGCTTACAGAACTGAAACTTTAGGTTTAACAGCAGTTTTTAAGACGAAAGCATCCGAGATGAAGGTCGGCATGTAGGAGAGAGGCAGCCAGAAGAACTTGGCATCCCAGCCTGGAGAATATCTGGTCCGAGGATGGACAGCGGCCACAGCATGCTCCATACAGCTCACCACCTTCATCAGATCTGGATCCAGTATCTTGTCAATCTTCTCCTTAATCACCACCTTCACTACAAATACAATCACTAGTTATAACTTTCTGACCTTTATTGCTTTTTGAAACTGGTTATTGGATTTGAACTCGCCTTTGTCTATGAAATCACTGCCGTATTCATCCTTCACCTCCTCAGGCAACCTCTTCCATAATCTGTGCATATGACTCTCAAAGATACTGGAGTCAGTCACGCTTGTTTTGAAGAATCCAGGTTCAATGCATAAAACCTTCACTCCAAACGGTGCCATGTTCCTCCTGCAGAACAAAGAAAAACACATTAACAGACAAGACTTAAGCTAGTCCGAGACTAAAATGCATGTTTAAGCTGTTTTAACTGAAAGTAACTTGCACTTTCATGGCACTTGACATATCCTAAAATATGTCATTGTTTTGTCTCAAGATGCACACCAGTAATGTTTTTTTTTTTTTCTAAGGCATGTTTATAAAAGCTACTTAAATGCTCTAATTGAACTAATTATCATGATAATTAATTGCAGAATGTTTTGTTATGTTTGGACCTTACAATCATTACATATATGTTGATTAATCAAAGTGTGCCACTGACAGGCCACACCCACATTTGTGACCCTGGATCCAGTGTTAATTTCGTTGACGAATAATTTTCGTCATTATTTTCGTCAACGACATTTTTTCAGTGACGAAAACGAGACGAAAACTAAATAAAAAACAGTTTTAAATGACGACAACTATGACGAAAATGTATTGACATTTTCGTCAACGAATAAAAACTAGACGAAAATGTTGGGGAGGGACGATTGAGGAAGAGATCCAGTCATAACTGATGCGTTTGTGGTAAAGCGCAGATTTGAATTGTGACGTGCTGATCTACCCGCGGACACGAGTTGGCATGCGCTTGATTCATGTCTATAGATCGTTAAAAAATGTAAACGTCTGGGAGAAAGAGAAGAGCAGACATGGATAGATCTGAATGTTTTTCTGTGCGCGCGCACACACACACACACACCCGACCCGAAGCGTGCCTGCACAGCTATACAGCGCGCGAGGACTGAACTGAGCTCTCTTTCGCGTCTGAATGGATAAAATACACACAACATTGTCTAAATGTCAGTTTTGGAGAGTATTCACGTAAACACAGTCGGTTATGTCTTTAAAGAATGTACCGTTGTTGTGAGAATAAAGAATGTACCGTTGTGAGAATAGCGGATCATGTGCATCAGTGCCATTGGATCTGCACACTCGTTCTTAAAGTGACAGTGCGTAATACACATAATGCCGTCTGTGCACTTAATCAAACAACAAAATAAAAAGAGAAAAGCACTCACTGCTCTTTAAAAGCTGTAATAAGGATTAATTATATTTAATTTATATAAATATGTCTGCTTGAATGAATAAAGAATGAATACTACATATATCATGCATTGAAAAAAAAGACTAGGCTATTTCTTTAGGAGAAGTGGTTTTATTTAATTTTAAGATGTTTTTTGTATTTCACAGCGGTTAAAAATGTGTCTGTATTGCATGTCCAAACTTTACAAATTATTCATATTAACAGGTTAATAGTGTTTTGGGAGTAGGCTATAATGGGTTTGGAAATTTTAGAGAAATTCTAAATTAATGCATTACAATTTAAATTCGATTTTAGTCGACTAAATATACTGTAGATTTAGTCGACTAAAATGTTATTGTATTTTCGTCGACTAAAACTAGACTAAAACTAAAACAATTCAGATGACTAAAATATGACTAAAACTAAATGGCATTTTAGTCAAAAGACTATGACTAAAACTAAATCAAAATTTGCTGTCAAAATTAACACTGCCTGGATCACAAAACCAGTCATAAGTCGCACTGGTATATTTGTGGCAATAGCCAACAATACATTGTATGGGTCAAAATTATCGATTTTTCTTTTATGCCAAAAATCATTAGGATATTAAGTAAAGATCATGTTCCATGAAGATATTTAGTAAATTTCCTACCATAAATATATAAAACTTTTATTTTTGTGAGTGAATGCAGCACAATCGCGAATATAAATGGACAACTTTAAAGGCATTTTTCTCAATGTTCCGATTTTTTTGCATCCTCAGATTCCAGATTTTCAAATAGTTGTATCTCGGCCAAATATTATCCAATCCTAACAAACCATACATCAATGGAAAGCTTATTTATTCAGCTTCCATGTGATTGTGTGACTGGTTTTGTGGTCCAGGGTCACATATTACATTGGTTTGTATCTGAGAAATGCTTTGAATCTGAATTCTTCTGATCAGTTTATGTCTCCAGAAGAATCATTCAGTGGTTACGGGACATACTAACCTCAGACTGTCATTAAACGCTTCTACTCCATACTTAGTAATGCAGTACGCCCCTCCCAGGGTACTAATCCGGCCAAACACACTGGCCACATTGACCACTCTACCCTTGGCTTTCTTAATGAGCGGTAACACACTCAGAGTTATGGCAACAACCCCGATCAGGTTGACATTGATCATTTGTTTGAAGTCCTCAATATCCAGCCAGTCATTGGGAGCAGTTGGGAAAGAGATACCAGCGTTGTTGACCACGGCCCACAGACCTGCGAACACACTCACACACACACACACACACACACACACACACACACCAAATTACAAAATGCAACCGTTTTCCTTCATTACAAGAGATTGCTTAATATAAAGCTTTGGTGACAAGAAGAGTCATGTGAAAATCATGTGAAGAAACTACTTGAACAACAACTTCATTTAAGAACACTATGAGAAAACACAGCGTAAGTAGGATAATATTAGAAATATCATAACAACAAGTTATTTATTTTGACTACTTAATCCTGATATTTAAAATTATTTTCCATGGATATTTAAGTTTTAGTTTATATATGACTCTCAAAGATGTATATATATATATATATTTACAACCCCTATATATATATATAGGGGTTGTAAAATGTAAAATTCTCATTTTTTGTCCATTTGATTTTATAAAGTTCACAAAAAAATGAAATCAATAAAAAATTTTTTTGGATATCATATAAAATTCTCATTATTTGATTTTATAAAGTTCAATCAAAATAATAACATAAATAAAAAAATGGGATATTTAGGTTTATATATATGTAAAATTTCTTTGAATTTATCTTTTTCCCCATTAAATCTTACATTCAAATTGAATCTGAATTGCACATAGCTCCGATAATAACATCTAATTATTGTGTTTTTTCCCCCCCACAGCTCTCAACAACAAAAATGTTTCAAAAGATTTCAGAACTAATAGAAGGCAAAGTGTCAGTACAGCACCATCTGTTTCGGTGACTTACCCTTCTGTCCCACCAGGGTTTTAATGGTGTCAGTGGCTTTTTTAATGCTGTCATTATCAGTGACATCCAAATTCAGCACTGTGAGTTTGTCGGAGCAGGCCTTCTTCAGCTCAACCTCTCCCTTCTCTGTGAGGCAGCCAGCGATGACACGGAAACCCTTTGTGTCCAGGTGTCTGGCCAAGAGATTCCCAAAACCCGTGTCACAGCCTGTGATATACACAAACTTCTCAGATTTGTTGGGAACTCTTTCCAGTTCTCTGAACCACCGATAGATGTAGAGCAAGACTATGAGACCAAAAATGTACAGGAACATGTCTGCAAAAGAAAATTAATTTTTCATCAGAAAAGAGGAATCGCATTCATGCAACACCACCTAAATCAATAACATAGACGAGAGAGCATGCATTTGGTCAAAGCTCCACTAATAAAGTACATGACCTAGTGAACCATTAACTGGCTTATGATTGTAGGACACTGCAAAACAGTATGAAGAACTTGTAGAAGTAAAAGCAAAAGAAAAGATTAATGGCAGTATATTATAAATAAAGGAATAATAATTCTACGTTTTTCTGTTTCTTTAACTTTCCATATTGGAGAATTGTGCAGATTCGTGAACGAATCGTTCTTTTGATTCAGATTTAGTCAAAGAATCAGTTGAACCGGTTCATACAAGCCGGTTTGAAGGATTCGTTCACGAGTGGTTCTGTATGAAGTCAACAATTCATTGAAGCGTTTATTTCAAGCAAGAAGTGAGTTCGATGTAAGTTCAATAAAAAATAAAATAAAATAAAAAGTAGGCATACTGCAATGTAACTATAGGCCTACTACAACATTAAAAGTTTTATCAATGCATATACGAAATAGAGTCATTTAATTATAAATTGAAAAAAATGTTTATTGGAGAGATGTGCATGTACATTAGTATTGTTTATTGTAAATACAAATGATTTAGATTCGAAATGACTTGTTTTTGAGCGTGATCGTGGCTGCAGCAACTGAACAGTTGAACTGTAGGACACATGAAATTACAAATGTAATTATAAAAAACGTATATCTGCTTAGATGTTCTTTTATTTATTTATCACATTAGGTTGATAGGTTTATTGAAACTGTTTTGAACACAACACATCGGATATCGGGACCACGTGCGTACTGACGTATAAGAACCGCTCGGTTTGTTTTGAACCTGTTCTGTCGAAATGAACTGTTTAAAAGAACCGATTCCCACAAACGAGTTAGACTTCACTGTTAGGCGTGTAAATGAACAATACTGTATTGTCGTTGCATAGGCTACTTGGAAAGAACAAAAGAAAGAAACTAAGCTAACGTTGCAGCAACATCGACATGTCATTATAAGAAAACGCGTGATTAATAGGCTACTCGAAAAATGCCCTGACAGAAATCTTTTGCAAACATCACTAAAAACTGGAATTTTCTCACTTCTTGCAAAACAGTCTACAAACCGCCCGTATAAACTACTCACCGTTTTTTAGAAGTCAGCTTTATCAGATTGGCTAACTGTTTCTAGGCTATTGTCAGTTGTCTGTCTCAGTAGTGTGGGAATTCTTTTTAGTGTGGGGTGTTTGTTCTTCCTTGCCGCTTTGTATCTGACACCAGTTAACTAAAGTAATAGATTATGTAACACATGAAACACACGTGTTTTTTTATTAACTCTTGCACTGAACTCTCTTGAGCGCGTTCTGCTCAAGTTCAACAGTTGAACCAATCAACTCCTGCAGGGGGCGCTGAATGATCAGAAAGCAGAGTTTCAACTCTTCAGGCGCACTGGAATCCCACAATCTCCCTGGAAAGTTCGGCAGCTGGTAGAAAATGTCAATTGCAGTGAAAAGATCAGGTAAAAACTCTAGAGATTAATGTCTCTCAATTCTCTCTAACAATGTTCTAACAGTTGCAAAGCAGCTTGAAATGATGGTGATGTTGTTGGTAAACTTAGATGTTTTCTTCTTCTTCTAAACATACAATAATAATAAAGCAAGCCACTTGAGCCAGATTTGCAAAAGGGCTTTAGCATGACAGGTCGAAATGATTATTATAAGGGGGACATTAACACCCGCCAAATGCAGGTTGATTTCAGCAGTCACTCCTACTAGCCAATTTGGCGGGTAGAATTTTAGCCTATAATATATTGTAATAACTGCAGTTATTAAGCGTGGGAGCTGACTGGAGCGTAAACTACTCTATTTACTTTTACTAGGCTAATTACTAACGCGAGCTAGAGCACTCATGTCCCATACACCGCTCGACCATGAGTGTCTCAGCAAGTGGAGCATCAGTAGCACGAACCAGCAGGAGGCAGTACTGTTATCTTACTCTTCTTTTATTCAGAACCACAGAATAAGAACTGCACAGGCAAAACCCCATCTTACACATCTCTTACCACGACGGTGAGAACCACATTTTTACATAAAGCAGTAAATGAACCAAGAACACTCAAACTAACTCAAACATAAACACACATAACTTTACTAACACAAAAACCCAACCATCTTGCTTAAATAACGCAAAATCAACCCCCAACAAACAAATACCCATAATGCACCTAGCTGCTAGCGCTGACTGCCAGGTCATTACAATAACCCCCCGCTCAAGAGGGTTAGTGTCCCCACAACCCTAATCTCCCACAACAAAATCCAACAAATGTCCCGGTCGGCGTCGAACACGCTTCGACCTCCCTGGTGTTCTACCCCCAGCGCCAGGCTCAGCCCTGAGTCCGTTATTGTCCATCTCGGCGCTGGGAGTGGATTTTGGGGAGCCTCTCTGGCTTCCATCAGTCTTTTGCTCTGGAACCAGTGGGTGGTATGGTGCCAACCGGTCCTTATGAAGCACCACCCGTCTACCCCGTCCCGGCATTCGGACCCGGAAGACAACCTCAGAAATTTTATCCAGAACCTCCCCGGGTCCCTGCCAATGATGAGTCAGTTTTGGTGACAACCCCTGCTTCCTCTGGGGGCAGAAAACCCACACTCTGTCCCCTGGCCCAATCCTAGGCCCATGGGCCCGGGCATCGTATGCCCGCTTCTGGCGAGCTCCAGCGTCCTCTAGAGCCTCCCTGGCCAGTTGATGGACCGTACTCAGACGCTCCTTCAATTTTCTGAAGTAATCCAATTCTGGCCCCCCAGCAATCTCCGGCTCGGGGGGAGACCCGAACACCAAGTCCACTGGTGTGCGGAGCTCCCTCCCAAACATCAGTGCCGCCGGTGTGCACTGACTCGACTCTTGCACCGCTGTCCTATATGCCCACAGGACCAGGGGCAGATGCTGGTCCCAGTCTCTCTGATGCTGACTGGTCAAGATGGCAAGTTGGGTGGCCAGGGTGCGGTTGAACCGCTCAACTAATCCATCGCTTTGCGGGTGGAGGGGAGTGGTTCTTGTTTTCTTCACCCCTAAGCGCTGGCACACCTCACTGAACAGTCGGCTCTCAAAATTCCGCCCCTGGTCACTATGAAGTTCGTCCGGCACCCCAAACCGGGCGAACATCTCGTCCACCAGTCGCTGCGCCGTCGTGGAGGCACTCTGATCCGGCACTGCATACGCCTCTGGCCACTTCGTAAAATAATCCATAGCGACCAGGACAAAGCGATTGCCAGCCTCTGTGATGGGAAACGGGCCCAAGATGTCCACCCCAATCCTCTCCATAGGCGCCCCGACTAGGTACTGCTGCAACGGCGCATGAGAGCGTTGGCTGGGTCCCTTCTGTGCCGTGCAAATATCACAGCAATGAACGTACAGCTCTGTATCTTGCCGACATCCCGGCCAGTAGAACCGCTGCCGCAGTCGCCGCACTGTCTTGGAGTTCCCGAAATGACCTGCTCCAGCTGCCCCATGAACCCAACGGAGGACCTCCGCCCGCAAAGCGTGGGGAACCAGGAGTTGCAGGCGGTCGATGCCCCCCCGCGGTGCCTGCCACCGTCTGTAGATCACGCCTTCGTGGAGCTCCAGGCTGCCCCACTGGGAATGAAGTGTCTTGATCTCAGGCCCCTGGGAGGACACAGCTGGCCAGTCCGGACGGGTTTGGGCCTCCAACCAGCCCCTCACCTTCACCAGGACTTGATCATTCGTCTGATGTTGCCTCAGCTGCTCAGTGGTGAATGGCTCCCCATCTCCCCCACTGCCACCTGGCCTTACTGCTGCCGACGATGGCCCCAGACCTCGTTCTTCCTGGCGACTGCAGTACCGACATTCGTCAGTAAGGCATGGACGTCTGGAGAGGGCGTCAGCGTTAGCATGCTGCCGCCCTGGTCGATGCTGGACCTCAAAGTCATACTCTTGTAGGATCTCCAGCCACCTTGCCACCTGACCCTCTGGCTGGCGGAAATTCAACATCCAAGTGAGGCTAGCGTGGTCGGTTCTCAGTGTGAACCTGGTGCCCAGGAGGTAGGGCCTGAAGTGACGGACCGCCAGGACCACTGCTAACAACTCCCGCCGGGTGACGCAGTAATTTCTTTCTGGGCGACTGAGGCTGCAACTATAATAGGCCACCACTCGCTCTCCATTCTCCCCCCTCTGAGATAGTACGGCCCCGACCCCCACGTTACTGGCATCAGTGTCCACAAGGAATGGTTGGTTGGGGTCAGGGTAGGCCAGGACAGGAGCATCGATGAGAGCGGCTTTTAGCTGTTGAAAAGCCACAGCGCAGTCCCCTGACCACCCAAATCGCCGGCCTTTGTTTGTCAGCTGATGTAAGGGGCTGGCGATTGTTGCAAAGTCTCTGACGAACCTCCTGTAATACGAGGCCAGACCCAGGAAGCTCCTCAGCTCAGTGATGTTGGTTGGTGGGGGCCAGTCCCTCACCGCGGCCACCTTTGTTGGGTCGGTAGCCACCCCGCTCTCACTGACCACATGCCCCAGGAACAGCGTCTGGCGGGTGAGCATGTTGCACTTGGCCGGGTTCAACCGCAACCCAGCATTACGGATGGCTGTCAGAACCTCCCGTAAGTTGTGTACAGCCTGGTCAAAGTCTCTGGCATGGACTAACAGATCGTCCAAGTAAACCACACAGCGGGTGCGGGGAATGTCTGTAAGGACCCGCTCCATCAGCCTCTCAAAGGTGGCTGGGGCATTACACAGTCCAAAGGGCATCACTTTAAACTGCCACAGTCCTTGCCCTATGGTAAATGCAGTTTTGGGCCGGGCCTCTGTCGCCAGCTCCACTTGCCAATAACCGCTGCGCAAGTCCAAAGAGCTGAACCAACAGGATCCAGCTACATAATCCAATGCATCATCAATGCGCGGCAGTGGGTATGAGTCTTTGCGGGTGACCGCATTTAGTTGCCGAAAGTCTACACAAGGGCGCCACCCCCCCGTTTTCTTCCGCACCATGACCATGGGTGCGGCCCAGGGACTGTCTGAGGGCTCAATAATGCCGTTAGCTGCCATTTCTCTGATCATTTCTTCAGCAGCCTGGCGTTTGGCGAGAGGCAGTCTATGGGGGCGTAAACGAATGGGGGCAGCAGGGCCAGTGTCAATGTGATGCTGCACCAGAGCTGTTCTGGTACAATCCTCCTCTCGGGCAGCAAAAATGTCCACAAAGTCTCCCAATAGGCGTTGTAACTGCTCCTGCTGTGGTACACTCAGATGCTCACTGCTTCGCCGCCCCAACTCCTCAACAGCAGCAACAGTTTCAGGTGACGTGGGGGCGGATGGAGAGTAGGGTGATAGTGACTGAGATGCACTGGTCTGAGCTGTAATAGTCTCCGGAGGCTCACCCTGGGTCTCTGCAGCTCTCGGGTGGCGATTGGGGGCTGGAGCTTCTCCATGACGGCCCCGGCCCAATCGGAGCGGCACGGTCTCGTTACCTAGGCATAGGGCGGCCCCCGGCACATCAACACATGCTCCCCAGCGGGCCAACAAGTCCAAGCCCACAATACACTCATCTCTGATATCGGCGAGCCAGAACTCGTGGCTCGTCTGGCTCATCCCCACCACCACAGACAGCAGCTTCTTTCCAGGCATTACTGTCCTTTCACCTGTGACGGTGAGCAGTTCAGTATTGGTGGGGGTCCAGTCCTTCGGAAGAGGACCGGCAGTTTCCGACAACAGTCCTTTTCGTAGTAAGCAAATGGTGGACCCCGTATCTACCAGGGCGCTGCAGGGCTGCCCATCAACAACACAGTCCAGGTACAGTCCTCTGGCAAAACCGCAGCGCCCTACAGTAGGGTAGTCGTAATGGAGGGGTGTTGAAGAACGGGGTGAGGGTCCCCTCACTGCCTCACTCCGAGGTCGTTTCCCGGGGGTGACGTTGCTCTGGGCCGGGGGCTCGGGGCAGGGCAGTCCCTGGCGAAATGCCCCGGTTCTCCGCAGCGGTAGCAGCGGTCTAGCCTCGACCTCCGTCGGGGGGGCGCTGCTGGTTGAACACGGCTGACCTCCTCCTCAGATCGGACCATGTCCCCCTCCCATTCGGCTGCTCTCGTCAGATGACGCCGGAGTGGAGATTGACCTGTCGCCGTCCCATCCTGTAGCACCTCCTCAGCTCGCTCAGCCTCTCTCAGTGCCTCACTTAGATCTCGGGGTGACAACAGGCGGACATGTTGGCGGAGCCGCTCAGGTGCAAGACCCCGCAGAAAAGCATGGAGGCTCAGCTCTTCCCGTGCTGCGGCTTGGAAGGTAGGGTAGCCCTTCCGGGCGTAAACCCGGATATCAGCGGCGAAAGCGCCTACACTCTCTCCCTCGCGGCGACGTCGGTTATTCAGCTCCTCCCTGCTCTGTTCTGCGGAGGTTCTCTGCCCGAAGCGGCGGTTGAGAGCAGCGGTGAGGGCCTGGAGATCACGCCGCTCCTCAGGAGACAGATCGATGAGGACCTGGAGCGCAGAACCCTCCAAAGCGAGGGCCAAGTGAATCGCTGTCTCCTCACAGCTCCATCCATCGTGGAGGGCAGCCAGGTCGACTTGTGCCAGGTAGGGCTCCAGGGGCGTCAACCCGCTATATCGTGGCAGCTTGGCGGGCGATCGTGTGAGGGGGCCTGGCCGGCCATTAGTTTGGAGTGTCGGTGTGATGGATGGAAATTCATTCTGCCTGTGACTAGGAGAGTGGTACACTGTCCGGTGTACACTAGCGCCATCAGGCCGGTGCGGAGCCCTGCTCCTCCGCGTCGTCTCACTCGTCAGACGCTCTAGCATGATGCTGTTCTCTTGAATGGCACGCTCTAATTCGCCTATACTTTGCTCCATAATGGCGTCTTCGAAACAGCCTAAATCCCACTTCTGACACCAATGTAATAACTGCAGTTATTAAGCGTGGGAGCTGACTGGAGCGTAAACTACTCTATTTACTTTTACTAGGCTAATTACTAACGCGAGCTAGAGCACTCATGTCCCATACACCGCTCGACCATGAGTGTCTCAGCAAGTGGAGCATCAGTAGCACGAACCAGCAGGAGGCAGTACTGTTATCTTACTCTTCTTTTATTCAGAACCACAGAATAAGAACTGCACAGGCAAAACCCCATCTTACACATCTCTTACCACGACGGTGAGAACCACATTTTTACATAAAGCAGTAAATGAACCAAGAACACTCAAACTAACTCAAACATAAACACACATAACTTTACTAACACAAAAACCCAACCATCTTGCTTAAATAACGCAAAATCAACCCCCAACAAACAAATACCCATAATGCACCTAGCTGCTAGCGCTGACTGCCAGGTCATTACAATATATATAGTCTTTTAAAAGGCACCTGAAATTATAAACTAAGTGCAATGTAGTAGCCTATTGTCAAAAATATAGATTTTTCGATACATATTGATACTGAAATATCTGAAACGCTTCCATACTCATTTTCCACAGAATAGATAAACAATACCAGCTGTGCTTTCTCGCATTCTCATGATCTCTCCGAGAGCGAGTTACACACAAACCCGCCTCTCCTCACTCACTCACTCACTCACTCATTTCATTTGTTCCGGATTAATATTGTTAAATAAGGAGGTGGCGTAGTCAGCTTATATTTCCTACACTACAGTAGTATTGTCAAAAACATAGATTTTTCGATACATATTGATACTGAAATATCTGAAACGCTTTCAATACTCATTTTCCACAGAATAGATAAACAATACCAGCTGTGCTTTCACGCATTCTCATGATCTCTCCGAGAGCGAGTTGCACACAAACCCGCCTTTCCTCACTCATTTCATTTGTTGTTGATTAATATTGTTGGTGTTACAGGGCTTAAATTTCGGTGTGGGATTTTGTATATTGTGCATAATTTTACTCATTCCCACAGATTTTGTGCTCCCAACCAATGCACACACATAAGTCGCCTCTCTGTACTAAATTGTGTTCTTTTTTGCTGATTATTGCACTTAAACAGTCAAATGCACACCCAATAATGTCAAAATTATGGTTTTGGCGAGTATTCATGTAAACACAGTCAGTTATGTTTTAAGTGAATGGAAACAGTTAGAAAGAAAACGGAAAACACATGTGTAATGGATCCGTGTGTCAGGTCTTAAAGTGACTGACAGCAGCCTAATATACCTGCTGACAAATTGAGATAATGTTAAAATATAAAATAAAATATAAAATAAAATAAAATAAAATATTGCAATTTTTCCCCATGGTATCGATGTCAAAAGTGTGGCCAGTGAAAATGCTGAGTGGCTAGTAACATTGAAAAACTTCTAGCCACAGTGGCTGGTGAGCAAAAAAGTTAGTCAAGCCCTGATTATTATTATAAATGTGTAATGCCTGTAAATGCATCTCTTGCAGCTGAATGAACATCACCTTTAGAGTGACAACACACTCTCCTCTCACCACAACAAGAGGATTGTTTCTTTATTAAAACTGCAACAAACAAAAAAGAATCAGACCCAAAGATTTGTAAATAAGAAAATACAATCTAGGTCTATAGGGGAAAGAAAAAAAAAGTAACATGTTACAATAAGGTTTCTTTTGTTAATAGTTAACTACATAAGTTAACATGAACTAATTTACAATAATTAAAATATAAATAATTTACAATTTAAACAATTTACAATATATTTTTAAAATCAAATGTTGTATCTGTTAACATTAGTTAACGCACTGCGAACTGACATGAACAAACAATGAACGAATGTATTTGTATTAGCGAACATCAACAAAGATTGGTAAATGCTTATAAAAACAGATAGCTCATTGTGTCACAGATCTGCACTACATCTCCCATCATCCTCCTTGGCTCCCATCTGCAGATCATTCCCTATTACTCACACCTGCACCTCATCATCACCCTCATTACCTACACTACTTATACACACACTTCACCCCAGCTCATGGTCTGGTCTCGATTACACATAGTGGACTATTCTCCCTGTCTCCAGCGATCGATCTTTCTCAAGTGTCTTCCATTCCTCTGTGTCTCCCTCAAGATCATCATTTGTTTGTTTGTTTGTTTGTTTGTATACTTTATTGTCCTTTTTAAGGAAATTTGTCTTGGACTCAAGCTGCATTGATTCACAACATATACATACATACACATATACACACACAACCAATAAAAAGCTAAAATATTAACAGCATCAACAGTCACCTCTTTCCACCATATAGGCAAAAAAAACCCAAAAAAAAAACATTTGGACTCTAACCTCCCTTCTCATTTCATCACTGCCCCATTATTGTCAATAAACTCACTGTTCACCTTCATCTTCCTCTCCAGTGTCTGCATTATGTAACACATTGCAGTTCATGTTAGTTAATGCATTCATTAATGTTAATGAATGAGACCTTATTGTAAAGTGTTACAGAAAAAAATTTGGAGCTGTTCCAGTATTTTAGTATTATTTATAATTTATTAATATTTTTAATTAGCTTTTTGTGTGTGTGTTTGAATAATTATGTTGAATGCGTTTATCATTTTAAATAATTTTTATAGTTCAAATTTAGTTGCTTTTTTTTTTTTTTTTTAGTTTTAGTTCTTTAACTTAGATTTTTTCAGTTAGTTACCAAGTCAACAACTAATTTGTTTAATTTAAGTTTCCATCTAATATTTATTTTGTATTTTATTTTAAATTCATTTTAGTTAACAATGATATTTAATAGTTTTAGTTGATAACAACCCAGGTCCTGAGATCAGTTTCTAAAGAAGTAGTTTCCTGTGTTTAGGATCGTGTAAACAGAACATTCCCAAACACAGGAAACATCCTCAGACTTCTTTGAAACTGTGTTTGTACAGTGCGCAGGAATCACTTGTGCTATTGTTAATGCTGCAGTTGAAAAAGCTCCAGAGCTGCTGGACACTTCCTATCTGAGGCACTTTCAAATGACTCTTTTGGCAGATGCTGTTATTCAGACAAAGTAAATTAAGCGGTTCATCCTGAAGAGACGACAAGAGAAGTGCTGCTTAAAAAGTAGTTTCAAGATTGCTCAGAAAAGTAGGACATGCATTCATACAGGACTGACAACCCAAAAACATGTTGACAGCGGATCAAGTTCTGTGTATGAACAGGTAAATATCTTGTCAATATCTTTCTGGAAGTATAATAAACATCAAGACTAAGAATTGAACCCTTTTCAGGCCAAGGACCCATTAAGACCACCTAAAGAGACGGAGCTGATACATAAAACTGGGTCTTGCATTTAAAACCTGGCTTATTCACACACTGTTAATCTTACTTCATACATTTTAATGCGGGGACAGGGTTGAGTGCCATTCAGGATTGAATTGAGAATGCATATCTTAATGACAAGGATTGATACCTGATGTTCAAATGACAATGAAGAGTGGGAGAATTGCAAGATGCAGCTTTATGGCAGAATATTGCAAACAACGACACCAGCTTGTATCACTTTAGCTGTAAAACTGATTAATAAGTAATAAGTGATTTATCACAGGTCAAAAAATACCTTCTAGTTATTCACCGCCCGGTCACTGACCTAATGTTACACACTTTCCCACAAGATGATACTTGTGATTTTAACAGCATTTAATTTATTTAGCTTATTGATTTAATGATTTGAGTCCATAACATCAGATTCCTAAAGACACATAGACCAGTAGCTGTTTCCAAATATATGAAGCCTGTTTTCAACCCATTTGTAACGCTTTAATTAGCTCGCAAATGCATGCCATATTTGTTTGCTTGATATGATTTTATGCTGTTTTTGCTTGTTAGTTAGCATGTTGTGTGATTCATTGGCCACCAGATGTCAAATCAAATCAAATCTAAAAAAAATTTTATTTGATCATCCTTATGATATATTTTCAGATATTTTACTTTCAGAGGTTTTGTAAATGTACAGTTTCGATAAAGATTGACGTACACCATACATTTTATTAGCATCATAAATTTGCCCTAAAGGCTCATAAAATGTCAATAGAAATAGTAGCCTAATACTGTATACAATGTTGTGTGTAACTCAGTACTAAGTTATTTAATTACTGTAAAGGATTGATTTTAATTTTTCTGTAATTTAATTAAAGTTACTTTTAATGTAAATTCATTACATACTGTATAGACTCACCTACAGAACAATTCTATATAAAACAATAGTGGACTTAACATAAAAATGTACGTCTGATGATAAATTTTAATGTAACCGTCTCCCTTTAAATACTTTGGTCAGTTCAAGAAGAATTTATGTATTGTACTATTTATTTGTAATTAAAAGAGCAGTTTCATGTCTATCCTTTGGTATTGTTCAACCAGTTGAGGTTGATTTATCCAGTTGAGGTTATTTGTACAGTAATCTAATTACTAGAAGATGTAATTAGTAGCTAGTACTTACTTTTTACCTTGCCTAACACTTTTGTTTGTGTGTGTGTGTGTGTGTGTTTCATTTCTAAATCCATGAGGAATAAATACACAGGGACTAACAAGTTAATTAATTAATAGAACACCAGGTGAACGTAATACATAATCAGACACTCTGGGAAACTGGGTCAAATGACGGACACAGGGAAAACAGACCCAAACACAGCATACATGTTTCAACTGGATTTTGATATTGGGGATAAGTATGAGATTTGTAATCAGTTATTGATCATTTATATGTTATTTAAACGACATGTCACTGAAAGGGTTGAATGACCGCTAGGTTATTAAACTATCACCGTTTATGATCGTACATGATGCATTTATTAATCCAGTCTGAATGCAATTGTAGATAAGGGGGAACATTATTCAAAATAACTACTGATTATTATTATGACACTGGAACCAAATGGTACATTATATAACTAGTTTTTTTTTTTTTTAAGTGACATGAACAACAACAACAAAAAAAGTTCTATCATCACACATGTCAGTATGTTGTTTTGTTTTGTTGTCTTTTCTTTCCTATGTGTTTGTTTCTTGCGCTTCAGTTCAGTTTAGCCTTGATTGTTTCCTAGTTGGTCTCCTTAGTTACTGATTATGTTCAGTTGTCGATCATTAAGTTTCTGTAACTCCGCTTTTATCAGCGTTTTGTTCTGTTCCTTGTCATTGTCATTGCGTGCGTGTGGTAAACTTGTGTATTCTCCTGTGTAATTCTGTTAGTGGATTAAAGACTATTTGAGTGAATTCCAGACTTCTACGTGTTGGATTCAACCATACAACTGTGACAGAATAACTGACCCTCAAAATGAGTAACATTGAATGGGCCTGTTACCTGCAGAATAGAGGAATAGGTGGTGGAGGAATAGGTGATGGAGTTTATGGATCTCTACAAAGCTCTTAAACTTTTTTGGAGAGGAATGGATGACATTCTTGGACAGATGCTGCTGATGAGGGAGGAGGACCGTCCCTTTGCCGAGTTTCTGGACTGTGCCTAATGGGTTTGCAGATCCTCCATCTCTGTGGGAGTCATGGAGGACGATGCCATCAACTCAGACTCCCCGGGACATTCAACACCTTCGTGTTGCCACGAAGCCATCGTGGCATCTCCCTGTTCGCTCCAGACAGGCCTTGTCATCCCAGACTGGAGAGTCCTGGAGGACAAGAGAAAACCTAACACGGACCACGAGTGTGAGCCCCCTCCAACCACAGAGTCATAGCCAGCCAAAGGGTTTGTCCCAGAGCCATTGCCAGTTGTCACATCCACCCCTAGGCCGGAGAATATCGCCAGGTCTATCACAGAGACAGTGCTGTTTGAACAGTCCACCCTGGGGCCAGATGGAGATGACTGGCTCATAGATTTTATAGCGGAGCCAACTCCCACCCTCTTCCCCACCCTTGAACTCTCTTCTCCGGTCAAGCCAGCTATGATTCTGGATGATTCGCCTGTCCCGCTGGTGCCTCACAGCTCCTGGCACCACCCTCACCGCTGACTCCTGCAAGTTCTTTGGCTTCGCTTCGGGCTGCTTCACCTCCGGAATGGCTCTGTGAATCAGATCCCTTGGCTAAACCCCTATATCTCCACCTCGACCTGTCAGTCCTTCGGCTTTGCCTTGACTCTGCGCTCCCTCAGATCCACAGTGGTCCACCATCACTCAGGATCCACCGGGCTCCCTCGTCCCTCCAGCTACACCTTTGTCTCTCGTCATCTTGGCTTGCAGACTTCTGGACCTCCGGCTGTGCCTCAGTCTTCCTCCCCTTCGGCTCCACCGGGTTCCTCCTCCCCTTCGGTTCTACATTGGTCCTCATTCCCTCTGGTGTTGCCCAGTTCTGCCAGGCCCCCGCCTCCACCATGATCACCTGAGTTGACAACGTTGCCTCAGCCCTCCAGGCCTATGATGTTGCCCTGGGCCATTGTCCTTGGAGTTTCGCTTGGGTCTCCACCTCGTCCTGCTCAAGCCCAGTCTCCGTTCAAGAAGACCATCAGGGCTCTACCTTGGCTCCTCCCTCTGCCAGTTCTGCCATTGTATTCCCCTCTTCTGGTGTAACCCCTCACCCAGGTCCTAATCTCCCCGCTTTGTGTGGGCCTGAAACTCAGGTCTCTGGTGTAGAAGTCAGGTGCTCTAATAAGCAGGCTAAAGTCTGCAGCCTCAGCCTCTAGCGTCAGTCACCAGAGCGCCTCTTGAGATCAGGGAAGTGAGGTTTTACCCGCAAAACGACTACTAGCTAGTCTCCGTTACACTCTCCCCCCTAAACCTCAGTCCCATCCGGGTCCACAGCACCAATGTAACCCCTTACCCAGGTCCTCTCACCCCTCTCTGTGCGGGCCTCAAACCCGGGTCTCCGGCGTGGTCGTCAGTCGCTAGAGCCCCTATTGAGTCAGTCAGGGAAGTGAGGTTTTACTCGCACAGCGACTACTAGCTGGCCTCTGTTACACTGGCTCCTCCTGTGTTCTGTCCTTCACCAGCCTCTCCTCGTCCTCCTCCCAAACCTCCTCCCTCCACCGATGGACACGTGCTTACGGCGTGAGGAGTACCACCCAATATTGCAAGCCCAACCTTATATGCTTGTCTTAATAAAACAACCCAACGGTCATTCAACCCAATTTATTACTGTTGTCTGTGAGATGATGTTAATAATCAGCAGTAAATCTCAATGTGATTTGATCAGTGATTAATAAATGTGACCAATATCAGGAAAAAAAAATCATATTGGCAACTCATTAACACTTTTAACATGACTCCCTCCCCCCTCCCCCCTCCCCAACACATCACCATCGCTCAAATCTCTGTTTGGAGAAAAGACTGTGCACACCTTGACCTTGCCAGGCTGAGATGTCTTATCAGTCTAATAGATAGTGTTGGAGGTGTGACTGACTGCACTGATAGAAGAGCCCCTCTGACATGGGAGAATCGCCACTGAGAGCAGATCAGCACAACAGGTATGAACCAGTCCTTCTCGCTTTCTCGATTACAAAAAAAGAAGAAGACTATAACAGTTTAAATTATCTGATTGAGCAGTGTAACTGCTGGGCGTTTGAAATCTTTCATGAAGTCTATTTGGAAATAGAAAAGAACACAAATTAGATATTTTTGATGTCTCAGTAGTTGGCAGTGAGATTGACTTCTGCTTTAGTCGCCTGCATTTCACATTTGTTTTTTTCCCAAGATAAAGATGTCAGTAGAGTTTCAGGAGAGATCCCAGCAGTGTCTTATACAGTTTAAAATCTCAAATATGAACTGTTTGAATTTTTCATCAAATTCTTGCAAAACAAAATGATATGAGCTGCTGTTGACATTACGCTGCTTTGTAATCTAACCACTCTTAGAATAAAGGTTTAGTGGTGTTCTATATAGAACTCTAGTGTTCTTGAATTATTGTATAATACTTTCATGTTTAATGGGTTATTTATTTTTTTCTAGTATGCTTAATTCTTCCAATTAAAATATTTTTTTTTATTAAAACGAAATTAATTGATTAAAACTAAATCCATAAAATAACCCCTAAACTGTTCACCTGACAGAATTCTGTATAGAACTTTTTCTTCTAAATCTGGATTTCAACAGTTGTCTCGTTTATGTATTTCTATTATTTATGAATTTATTTTTCCATGGTGCAGTAATGTTTTTTATTTTCCTGTAATAATTCATCAGACATGATCAGTTCAGGTCTCTTAATAATCAGTAACTAGCTCTGTTATATAATCAATATGAAGTGTCAGGTTAAATAATAGCATGTAGAAGTTCTCTGTAGTTCAACACACAAAAGTAATGAGAAAAAAAAAAAAAAAGTTCAGCATTACCACCTCTTCAGTTCTCCTCTAAAATGTATTACAGATAAGACTAAATGTTGTGTTTTGTCATAAGGACAAGTTATTTGATGCCG
Source organism: Vimba vimba (assembly GCA_022828995.1). NCBI lineage: Eukaryota > Metazoa > Chordata > Actinopteri > Cypriniformes > Leuciscidae > Vimba > Vimba vimba. The sequence goes on along the minus strand of CM040823.1, from coordinate 5,386,336 downwards.
TTGAGAGGTTGAAAATAGCTAAAGTTGTTCCTCTGTAAAATCACATTTCAGATGCAGCCAAACTGAAGAATGAAGAAGAATAAAAGTAAAAACACAACATCAAACAATGCTGATAAAGGTAAGAACTGTAGTGCACTGCATGCATGTCTAATTTTAATTGCTCAATATCTACACTTACATGTACATAACAATTAAGAAAAAAATTTTTTTTTTTTTTTTTTTTTTACTCAGTGCAACTAATTTTCTATTACACTTTTCTTACAAAACAGATGCTGATCTCAAGTGAGTATTTTGTCATTTATTGACCTAAATTGATCCATATTATTTATGCATGATATAACAAGAATGCTACCATTTATGAGAAACATTTCTTAATATTTTATTGATTGGATTAGTGCTTTAGATATGTGTTGTTGTTAAGTGTGTTGATAATATAAAGTGGTTCTCGATGAAAAGGGGAAGAGAAAAACTAAAATTAGAAAACTAAAAACAATCCCAGCAACTCCAAAGCTACCGTTGACAGAATAACAGTGTGACTGAAAATACTATTTATTGCATTTATATTAATGCCCTCATAAAGGTTGTGCATGAAAATCAATTTTCAAGTACAAAAAAGTATCTGAATTCTCTCTGTGTTTGAAGGAAGGGCAGCGATGAAACAAAAGAGAAAGCTCTGACCGTTGGATTCTTTCAGCTGGTAAGTGTCTCGATATGATTCTGCAGTTCAGATTGATCTAATTCATGATTTTTCTCACACATCACTGTTTGTGACCTCTGCCCAGTTCCGCTTTGCCACATGGAAGGAAGGCCTGATGATGGCGGTGGGAAGCGTGTGCTCTCTGGTCCACGGCGCCGCGTCCCCTCTCATGCTGCTGGTGTATGGCATGATGACCAACACCTTTGTGGAGTATGAGCTCGAGGTTCAAGAACTGACCGACCCCAACAAAGCCTGCATCAATAACACCATTACCTGGCTGAACGGGTCTGTGGTCGAGCGGCCGGACAACACCACCACACACTGTGGGTGAGTGAGGATGTTCAGGACACCGTTTGAGGCGTACACATGACTCTATCCTCACGACAACCTTTCTACTAGAACCTACTAGAGGGAAATGTATTGTTCTGTGCAAGAGCCAAGGATGTAGTCCACTCTGGACATTCTACTTACTATAAGTAATTTTGCAACTACATGTCAACTAGCTCTCATTAGAGTATTAGTTGGCTGTTAAAGGTATAGTGTTTAATTTTTGGAGAGGCTATACACAGTATATACTGTATATATATTAGGACGATTAATCGCATCCAAAATAAAAGTTTGTTTTTACATAATATATGTGTGTGTACGGTATACAGTTATTTTCTATATATAAATACACACACATGCATGTATATATTTAAGAAATATTTGCATGTATATACTGTGTATATATATTTATAGTATATATAATTTATATTATATATAAATATTTTATATATAAATAACACATTTCTCTTAAATATATATATGAATGTGTGTGTATTTATATATAGAAAATAATTATATACCGTACACACATATATTATGTAAACACAAACTTTTATTTTGGATGCGATTAATCGTTTGACAGCCCTAATATATATATGCAAACATGCATACAATACATACAGGATGGTACAAACATTGTAAAATGTGTCACTTTGCATATGTATTTGTTGAATGCACAGATGTAATGCATAATCAAATGATACATTATACATAATTGCATTATACAGCAATACAGTATATTGTAAATGCTCTCTCTCTCTACAGTGTGGATATTGAGGCTGAGATGACCAAGTTTGCATTTTACTATGTTGGAATTGGAGCTGGAGTCCTTATCCTGAGTTACTTTCAGGTACAAGAAAACCTTTTTACTGTACGTGGCCATCTAGATGAATGCACTTCAAGGAACTGACCCAATATTAATGTCTATCTAGTATAAGAGATGCAATCATGGTCCTAATACACATCCATTCATCTCAGTAGTGTTGCAGGAGAACCTCAAGAAGAAGGTTTGTGAATTGACAGTATTCATGGGCATGCACTCTGGTTTCAGATCGCTCTCTGGGTTTCTGCCGCCGCCAGACAGATCCAACGCATCCGAAAAATGTACTTCAGGAAGATAATGTGCATGGAGATTGGCTGGTTCGACTGCAACTCTGTCGGGGAGCTGAACACGAGAATATCTGAGTAATATTCAAGTCTTTCTGTGCTATCTTGCACTATTGTTAGCTATGTTCATGAATCTGTCATGGAGTTAAATATCAAAACCTCAAAACGTACATCTTGAAGAGTGATCAGAAATTTCTGTGGACGATAAACCCATTTTTAAAACAATTTAGGAAGTTGCTTAATGTAGCATGTTTTTGACTTCTTTTTTCATGTAGTGACATTAACAAAATCAACAGCGCTATAGCAGACCAGGTGTCCATCTTCATCGAGAGGATCTCAACATTCATATTTGGCTTCATGGTGGGATTCATTGGCGGATGGAAGCTGACGCTGGTGGTGATAGCAGTGAGTCCTCTCATAGGACTGGCTGCAGGACTCATGGCAATGGTTGGTATCACCACAGATAGTTTAATACGAAGGAGATTAACCACTTGTAGAATTCAATGTACAGTACCTTGAATGCAATGTAAGTTGCTTTGGATAAATGCGTCTGCCAAATGTATGCTACCGGTCAAAAATGTGGTGCTTTTGAGAAGTCTCTTATGCTCACAAAGGCTGCATTGACTTGATGAAAAATACAGTAAAAATTGTTATATTGTGAAATGTTATACAATTTAAAATAACTGTTTCCTATTGTAATATATTTAAAAAGGTAATTTATGATTAAAAAAATATATTAATCATCTATTATTATTATTATTATTATTATTATTATTATTATCAATGTTGAAAACAGCTGTGCTGCTTTAATATTTTTGTGGAAAACCTAATTTTTTTCTCAGGATTCTTTGATAAATAGAAAGTTCAAAAGAACAGCACTTATTTGAAATCTTTTGTAACATAAATGTCTTTACTATGACTTTTGCTCAATTGAATGCATCCTTGCTGGATAAAAGTATTCATTTAGTTCAGTTTTAGTTTCCCCAAAAAATTAAGCAGCAAAAACTGTTTTTACAATGATAATAATAAGAAAAATTTCTTGAACAGCAAATCAGCATATTGGGGAGTATAAGAATACACCTTAATTATTCCAAACTTTTGACTGGTATTGTAAATGTCGAAAAACAAATGGGAGAAATCTCATGGCAATCGTCATTTAAAAGAGGTATTTTGTGTTTTTGTCAGCCATATATTTTTGATCTTCCCATCAGATTTTTTTCTAATCTGAGAGTGTTGTAAAATAATCTAAATGTGTTTTATCGATGTGAAGGCTGTGGCGAGGCTGACGGGTCGTGAATTGAAGGCCTATGCTAAAGCCGGAGCGGTGGCCGATGAAGTCCTTTCCTCCATCAGAACAGTGGCTGCCTTTGGAGGAGAGCACAAAGAGGCAGAAAGGTACAGCATGCCCTCTCTCTGTCAGTGCAACCCTCTTCACTTCTGGATACTCAAAGTGAAGCAGTATATTCAATCAGGAAACATTGCACTTTCATCCATCTGGAATTATGTGTATTATGCTTGAAATGAAGGGGTTGAAATAGTAAAAGGGATGGTGATTCTGTCATCAATTTCTCACCCTGCAAAACCCGTAAGACTTTCGTTCATCTTCAGAACACAAATGAAGATCTTTTTAATGAAATCTGAGAGATTTCTGTCCCTCCATTGACAGCTACTCAACTACCACTTTAACGCTTCAAAAAGTTTATAAAACAAATCCATGAATTGAGTGGTTTAGTCCAGATTTTATGAAGAGAATCGATCGCTTTATATGTTGAACAGATTTAATTTAGCTTTTATTCACATATAAACATTGATCAGTGAACATAAACATTGCATTTATTACATTTTATTTGGTGTGTGTGAGTGTCTTATATCTATATTGGACCACGAGTCCGGAATAAAATTGAATTGAAATAAACAGAAGCTCAACCGAACCTGCTTGACACACAAGAATGAACCTCATTGGTTCTTATAGAAGCTCAAATGTGCTGTGTAACACGAGAATGAACCTAAATGGATCTTGTGGAAGCTCCAACATAATAATTATTTTACATATGCATCTGCTTACATATAATATCGCTTGTTTCTGCTTTTTTTTTTTTCACTTGTGTTTTGATCCGGAGATTCAGTACTCTTTCAGAAGATGTGTAAAAGAAACTGAAAACACGGAAAGTCGGAAAATTCCATCAAGGAGTTAACATGAACTAATAATGTGTTAATGTTAATAACTAACGAGACTTTAGTATAAAGTGTTACCAGTTAATTTCTTTCAACTTGAGCAATACTATTAAATGCTTTTTCTTTCTTTTTTTTGCACATCAATCTAAGATTAATTATTGTTTAGTCAATTTGTATACAATTGATTATTAATGATAAAGTCTTGACACTTTTCTGGGTGTTTTTTCCACAGGTATGACAAGAACCTCATCGAGGCCCAGGAGTGGGGCATTAAGAAGGGAGCGATCATCGGTGTGTTTCAGGGCTACCTCTGGTGCATCATATTCCTGTGTTACGCTCTGGCTTTTTGGTACGGCTCAAAACTGGTCATTGAAACCAAGGAGCTCACACCTGGAGGCCTTGTTCAGGTATGACTTACAACTGTGAAAACAAAAGGAGAAATTCTGAAGAAACTTTACAACTTAAATTTTGGTCTTTACCTCAGACAAGGCTATTATATGACTTCAGAAGAGTTGGAATATAGTGCACAAGTCATATGGACTACTATTTTTGTCTTATGTGGAGCTTGACAAACGAGGTCATTATGAACTGTTGTATCGAAAGTAAGTCTTTTGTGTTGCATAGAAAGCATAAAAGTTTTGCAATGACATGGGTGTTATGTTTTGGCAAGGCAGACAAAGATGATGGAGAAGCAGGGAGAGGTGGATCTTAATATTAGCCGATTAAACTTAATAAACAAAACAATGAAGATAATCCATAAGATATGATAAACGTTAACAGCTTTGGTTTACACTCAAAGACAATACAGGCCAATGAACTGAACTAAAGTCAGGGCTTAAATATGCACAAGATAATGCACAACTCAACTAGAAACAGGTGATGAACATAATTGGTAACTATAGAAACAAATAATGAGGGGAAAAAAGGAAACAGGAACAGAACACATAAGGTAATACAAACTTATGGTACGTTTACATAACAACAGTGTACGAAAAAACTGAAAAGTTTTTATTTTTTTGCGTAAAGATGACAATGTTGTCAAAATGATCCCCGTTCACACGGATCCCCGAAAACGACTAGAAACGCTGTATTCTGCTGCCAGGCCAGTAGATGGCGATGTCACTTTGTAAAGAAACACTACACACCTATAGACTGAACATGTTATGTGCATGACGTCACCGTTTTCCCAAATTTGTATTTTTGTAGTTTAGACATGGACAATATAGGTATTGTTTTCAAAAGTTTGCATTTTCAGGCCCCCAAAATGCAGCTGTCGTGTAAATGAACGGCCGAAAACGTTTTTACGGTGTTATGTAAACGGCCCCTGAAAGTCTGTAAAACAGAATGAAAACCTTACAATGGGTTAAATAATTTATGGCAATTTTTATTTTGTTTCTTTATTTCATTGTTGAAATTATGATATTTTATAGTATATTATATTTATTTTTTTGGTTACACTTTATTTTAAGGTGTCAGTGTTACTTTGTAATTACTATATAATAAGAATTAATAACATGTACTTACTATAGAGTTAGGGTTAGGGGTTGGTTTAGGGTTAGTTATTCGCAAATATGCATAATTTACTGTTATTACTACAGTAACTACATTTAACGTGTAACAAGGACAATGTAAAATAAAGTGTTGCCTTATTTTTTTTATTTTTTTTTTATTTTTTTCTGACCAGTCATTTTATAGATCATTGATTATTGTTCTGACATTTTTCCAGTTTATTTAGGCAAGGTAAGATTATTAATATGGTAATTCAAAATACTTTACATAAAAGTGATTTAAAATAATAATAAATAAAGGTAAAAATAATAAAAGAAAAATGTATTAAAAAGAAAGAAAAAGAAAAGAATGATACAGAATGTTTTTATTCTCCACAGGTCTTCTTTGGTGTTCTTATGGGTGCCATGAATCTGGGCCAGGCCTCTCCTTGTCTTGAGGCGTTTGCCTCTGGTCGGGCTGCAGCCAAGATTATATTTGACACTATTGACAGGGTGAGAATAACACACACTCACAGTTCTTCTGACAAAAATCAATGAATTTAATTCTTTCAGCTTCAGGGAAAGATTAATCACTGTCACATCCTGTTCCCGTACAGGAACCAGAAATCGATTGCTTCTCAGAAGAAGGTCATACGTTAGACAAAGTTAAAGGTGACATTGAATTCCATAGCGTTCACTTCAACTATCCCTCCCGTCCTGAAGTAAAAGTGGGTTATATTTTAGCATTTATTCTACTATAATATTTGCAACAGTTAAATTCTATCCAGTTTTGACTGACCTTGTCTTGTGTTCAGATATTATATGATTTGAATGTTGTGGCCAAATCTGGCGAGACAACTGCATTTGTTGGACCCAGTGGATCAGGAAAGAGCACAACGATCCAACTCATCCAGAGGTTCTACGATCCAAAAGAAGGAATGGTACAGTAGTTCAAATCAGTGTTATTTTGGTTATTATTTTTATATTATTATACTAATTATTATTATTATTATTATTATTATTATTAGCTTTTGTTTTTATATTTTCGGTTTTCATTTTAATTTTAGTTTGAGTTTTAGTCAGTTTGTTTTGTTTTTTTGTCAGTTTTATTATTATTATTATTATTATTATTATTATTATTATTTCAGTTTTTGTAATTTTTTTCAGCTTTATTTCAATTACTGTAATTTTTTAATAGTTTTAGTTTTACTTAACAATAAAAACACTAGTTCAGACTCCTTAAAGAATTTTGCAGCTCATCAATTATTTCCAATGAATAAATAAAATGAATGATGCAAAAAAATATCTTATTTCATCTTAGTTGTTAAAATATAGTATAAATGGCAGTTTAATGCAGTAAATCTAAAATCTAGTGTTGAAAATGTGGTTTTGTATCAGCATTTATTGTTGTCATTTTTAGGTCACCCTGGATGGTCATGACATCAGGAGTCTGAATATCCAGTGGCTGCGCTCCCTTATTGGAATAGTGGAACAAGAGCCTGTTCTGTTTGCCACTACGATCACTGAGAACATCCGATATGGCCGACGTGGAGTCACCATGGAAGAGCTTATAGAAGCCGCCAAACAGGCCAATGCTTACAACTTCATCATGGATCTTCCTCAGGTGCCAATTACTGTACAAGATCTGTACATGCATTACCTTACTGATAAAATACACAAAGTAACAGAGGAAGTGCATGATGACAATAAATGGCAATTTATTGTGTAGAGTTTTATCCCTTTTTTAAAAATAAAATTCTCAATTAAAATATATTTTTATATATTAGCTTTGCATAATCAAACTAAATAAGTTTTATGACACTGTTGTTTTGTGCAGAAATTTGACACACTGGTCGGCGAGGGTGGTGGACAAATGAGTGGAGGGCAGAAACAGAGAATCGCCATTGCTCGAGCGCTGGTCAGGAATCCCAGAATCCTCCTGTTAGACATGGCCACGTCAGCGCTGGATAATGAGAGTGAGGCTACCGTACAGGAGGCCTTGGACAAGGTGAGTTTTATAACATCCTTAAACTGAGACCAAATTTAACAACTTCTACAGTTTTCAAGCTACATCCACCAAACTCATCCTGCCCTGGCTTGCTAACGTATATCTCTTATAACTGAGTGGATTAATGGATTTCCTGTAGCTGATAATTATAAGCAAAATCTAACCACTATTTAGAACACATTAAGAAGCCCCAGCAACTCCCTAGCAACGACCCAGCAAATCACTTAGAACTCCTTAAGTGCCCAGCAACACCCTAGCACCCCTTAGAACACCTTAAACACCAAGCAACGCCCTAGCAACCACTGAGAACACCTTAACAAACACCCAGCAACTCCCTAGCAACCACCCAGCAAATCACTTAGAACACTGTAAGCACCCAGCAATACCCTGGCAACCACTTAGAGCACTTTAACAAGCACCCAGCAACACCCTAGCAACCACTTAGAACACTGTAATCACCCAGCAACACCCCAGCAACCAATTAGAACACCTTAAGCACAAAGCAATTCCCTGGCAACCACTCAGAACACTAACAAGCACCCAGCAACACCCTAACAACCACCCAGAACAACATAGCAACCACACCTATATATATATTTCCATGTATTTGTTGTTGCACACACTCATTCAATTAATTTTTTTTAGGCTCGACAGGGAAGAACGACTATCAGCATCTCACACCGTCTGTCCACAATCCGCAACTCCGATGTGATCGTGGGCTTTGAGCATGGACGCGCTGTAGAGAGAGGCACGCACAGCCAGTTACTGGACAGAAAGGGAGTGTACTTCACCCTAGTCACACTCCAGAGTCAAGGAAAGGATACAAACTCTGATAAACCAGAGAGTGAGTACAGGGAGTTTTGGGAGTCTTATCCAGGAATTCAGATCACTTGCATATTCAAAGCAATTGATTACCAAAAGATGCAATCATTCACATCATTGCAAACCTGCATGTTGGTATTTTTCTGTGAAACACGAAAGGAGACATTTTGCAACATTTAATCAATGAATTTCATGCATCATATCCTTCAGTGTATTTTTATGTTCATTTTGGGCTAACGCTTAAAAAAAAAAACGCTGAATGGAAAAGGCAAAATGCACATAAAAAAAACTTATGAATTTAAGAAGACATGGACATGTGCATAAACTATGATGGAAGCGCATTTACAGAATAAATTCCTCTGTGCAACAAAGCACTGTGATTTTGCCTCAACAGATCATGTGATTGGATAACTGGACTAACCAGCAGACCAATCTCATTGCACAGCATCTCAAATGTCCTGAGCTAAACTTTGCCTGTCATCAAAGTAATTTGATATAATGACCTACCAGAAGTGTCTCACATGATTATGTTCCCAAACATCAGGCCTCCGAATGCAAGATCCATGACAGCGTTTGTTATTGTGTTTTGTCTATTATATAGGGGGGAAATAAATCACAGGCTTCCCCGGTTGCAGCAACTTTAATTTTTATTATTGATACTTTGTGCCAGATTCCCATTAAGGGATGATTTTGTTCTTTTGAAAATGTTTATGTGATATTCTAAGTTCACAACTTTGTATGTACAGTATATTATTACAGTACATTATTTTAAAGAAATGCAATAGGTAATATAGCATATTGCTGTCTTGTCCTTTTTGGGAATTGTAAAGGAAAATATCTGCATGAAGATACTAGGTTTTGAATGATATGAGGGTGAATGACAATATTGCAATTTTTTTAATGATCTGTTTCTTAAAACACTAACACAACATTGAATCACACAGCTGCTGAGATCACCAGTCTAGAGGAGGATGGACTTGAGAGAGTAAGAAGCTTCAGCAGAGGAAGCTATCAGAGCAGCTTAAGGTACATGAACGCCTCATGTTTAATATTATCTTGAGGAGAGTGTCCAAAATGTTCTTTTTTAAAAAAAAAATTAAAATGCCTTTTCTATAGGCGGTCTTTGAGACAACGATCTCATTCTCAGATGTCAAACAAAATTCAGGATGCCATTTCTGGAAAATTTGAATTCCACTCAGATCTTTTCGAAATGGAAGAAACTCAAGCAAACAACAAGGTCTGGAACTGAATATAGTTGAATATAGTATCGCCCATGTAATGACACCCTGTCTTTCTATATTTATCTAAAGTTCTCTATCTTGTCATGCAGAAAGGCAAAGGTGATGCTGAAGAGGTCATTGAACCGGCTCCTGTGGCACGAATCCTGAAGTATAACCGTCCTGAGTGGCCGTATATGCTGATGGGATCTTTAGGTGCTGCCATCAATGGATCGGTCAACCCCATCTACGCTCTTTTATTCAGTGAAATCCTTGGGGTGAGTGTTGAAAATGCAGCTTTGCATCACATGAATACATAACAATGTATTCAAATAGAAAACTATTGTTTTAAATGATAATTTTTCACGATATTACTGTATTGCTGTTCAAATAAATGCAGCCTTTGTGAGCATAAGAGACTTTAAAAAACATAAAAAAAAATCGTTCCGATCCCAAACTTTTGAATGGTAGAGTACATTTGAAGAGTACTATTTCTAGAAACCTGGGGTCTCATTTATAAACGACGCCACTTCCGACGCATAAGTTGTGATTTATAAAAACTCTGACCCATGCGTACGAACGTTTTGGAGACGGAGCAGTTTGGCGACACCGATGGTGAGCTGGAGTTAAGTGTCTTTTTGGTCACTTTTAGACAGAAAATCTTAAGAAAATTAAACATATACAGAAAGATAATACAAATATAATTTCACTCACCAAGCCTGTCACTTGAAGCAAATATCCATCCCTTCTTAAATGTCCGCGCCAGCGAGCGCGTTGGGCCGTTTAGTGAAACTGACGCAAATAACAGTTTAAATAAATAAAATAATGATTTAAACTATGTTTTACTTCTGATATAAACATTTAGATTAAATCTGCCATTCAAATTAATGGAGTTAAACACTTAAACATGAAATCATTACTGAGAAGTTACAACATTATTTTTATATTCAAATTCAATCAATAGAAATATTTGTTGTGGATGCGATGTTTTTGAACACTTTTCCTCTGGCATGCTGTGTTTTAATGTTTTAACCACAGAGATAATTGCTTATCATGATAATACCAGATTGTCTGAGAAAATAGTTTCGTGCAAATAATGCCCAAGGCCTATCTGTTTCCATTAAAAATATGAATCAATTAAAAATACAATTCGGCCAGTGGAAAAGACTGAGAAAAACTTTCTCTGAAATGTATTTTACACTATTTGATTTATGTATTTAAAAACAAGGCAAGGATAGGAAACTACTTGATTTTTATTAATGTAATGTGTCTTGTACCGTTAAACGTTATCACGTGGATGAATAATCATATGCAGATGAGGATCTGCATAGTAAAACTAGGCGTTGTAAGCTCCATATATGGTTATTTCGGGGAGGAGATGCATTGTGCGCACAATCTTCCGCTGATTGGGATTTATAAAGTGAATTCTGCGCAGGTTCTGGCGTACGTACGGTTTTATATGTCTGAATATTTTTTTGCGTACGCCATTTTTGGCTTTCGGGCGCACGTATGCTTTTAGTAAGGATCCTACGCACAGTTTTATAAATGAGACCCCTGGTGATGAGCTCTTTTGATTTGACCTGGTAAGCAATAACTTAGGAACCACTGAGAATGACATCCTAGGTCTAATTACATCTAAAGCCTAACATCCTAGCAAACACCACTAACATTTTTTACAAGAGTTTTCCACAACCAAAGACAACTCGTTTTACCTACAGAACATTTTCTTCAGAAAATGTAAAAATCGAGCATAAATTGTACAGATTTTAAATTTGACTTGTATCATTTTTATCAATGATAAAATATTTTCCCTTATGCAAGATTAATAAAAAGAGAAAAACATAAGCAAGGTTGATTCCACCGAAAATACTGCTCCCCAAAATGCTTAACATTCTTTTGACGAAGAACTGACTTTTCGACCATTGCTTTTTTACGTTTTCATATTTCTCACTCAAAGTTATTCTCTATATCAGTAGTGCGCACTGTTTCTGAACTCCCTGAAACGCCTCCTTTGTAGTCTTCTTGGTCATAGATGTCAATATTCCTCGTATAAATAATTAATAAATAGAAGTGTATTTTTGGAATTATGTTTAAAGATGTTAGTGGTGCAGATATTACACATCCTTAAATCTTTAAGAAGTATAATCTTTTATTAAACACAGGAATGTTTAACAGTATCATTGATGCTTTTTCAGACTTTCTCCATTCAAGACCTGGATGAACAGAGGAGGCAGATAAATGGGATTTGTATTTTGTTTGTCGTCATAGGAGTCCTGAGCTTCTTTTCACAGTTCTTACAGGTATTTCCACATTTCTTTAGTGAAGTTGGCATATCTACATTTTATCCTTTCCCATGAGTAATCTGTATCGTGATATTACAGCAGATCGCTGATACTGTGATATGTTATTGCAGGGCTACTCATTTGCTAAATCAGGAGAGCTGTTGACCCGTCGGCTGAGGAAGGTCGGCTTTCAGGCAATGTTAAAGCAAGAGGTTGGCTGGTTCGACAACCCCTTTAACAGTCCTGGTGCTCTGACTACCAGACTAGCCACTGATGCATCCATGGTGCAGGGGGTGAGTGCCAAAAGTTACCCAAAAATACAACAATTTTTTTTTTGCTAAACTGGTATGCTGTAAAGCTGGTAAAAGCCACTGATCTATATAAATGACTGGATTGGTCATTGCGTTCTAAACTGCTGTCAGACAGTGAAGCCACTGGAATTGTGCATCATGGACTTACAGCCAAAACACTGAACTAAAATCACCCGATTTGCAGCGTATCAGTTGCACATGAATAGTTAAGATATATACAGGTATACTGTATGTACATTAATTGATACTTTGAACGTTATCTGTAATTTATCTCTTTTCGGGCAGGATAAGCGATCTATAGAAATCGTCTACTGCACACTGCCGACTCTTTATGCATGCATTCATGCAGGAAATATTAAGCATGAACATATATCTGGGATTATTAGCAAAAATGTATTAGAATACACATTAAATATTACAATACATACAATCCCCTATTACGAAATTGCACTATACTATGTTTAAAAGGTTTACCATGCATTATCTTGCTTGGAGCGACAGTATAAATGCTTGGAAATAAAGCTTCATGTCTTTAAATCCAAACGCAGTCAGCGTCATTTCTCTGAATAAGTTGTGAGGCCTGTATATTATTTCCTGATGTCTTTTTTTTTTTTTGTTGACCAACATCCACTTCAGACTCGTGGAGATCTTGGAAAATTTAAAAAGCCACAGGTCATCTCAAATACAAAGCATAAATCTGTATTCATAATTCATTGCAATATAAATATGATTTGTAATATGAATGCTTCAGTCCTTCAGCTGATCTGATATTTGCTACTGTAACAAAGATGAATGTAACTTTTAATAAGCAGGGGAAATTCCCAACTTTAAACCAATAATCATTCAAATGTATAGGACGTTTGCATAGTAAGAATGTAGGGAATGTTTTCTCATTAATTCCTATTAAATCAATAGAATGTGAAGGAATACTTGGGAATACCAATATGGCGGCACAATGGCTTCACTTTTTATGACTTCATGAGCAATCCAGTCATTTATATAAGACATTTTTCATGCTCCTTTTCAACATCAACATTACATACTAAAGAAATTTGAAAATTAAAAAAAAAAGGCATATGACGCTTTAAAATGCGAAAATTTTTCTTAAAGGTGTATCGGTGAACTTTGTATGATACACAAAAACAAACATTTCTAGTAGACCTTAGGGGGATAAATTACATGATAAATCTGTATGATATGCACTTTTAAGATTTATATCATTTATATGGTTAACTGCGTGTTGTTTAATCAATGTTCTCCTCACCAAAGGCTACAGGCTCACAGATGGGCATGATTGTGAACTCACTGACCAACATCGGCGCTTCCTTCATTATTGCGTATTACTTCAGCTGGAAACTGAGTCTAGTGGTCACCTGCTTTCTCCCTCTCATTGGCCTCTCTGGAGTTTTTCAGTCTAAAATGTTGACAGGATTTGCTAATGAGGACAAAAATGCATTGGAGGCTGCTGGACAGGTAAAAGTCATGTTAAATAAGGTCTGATGTACTCATGCATGTATATTTGCTGCCTCAGTGAGAGCATGAATGTCGCATTTGAATATGCAACCAGTGTAGTCAGATTATAAATGAATTACTGGTTCTTTTTAATGAATCCTTGCAACAATCAGCCTCAAAGTCATAAGTTATTGGTTTGAAACAATCTCATGACTCAGTAAACCAGTCAGAGTTGTTCTTGGCTTACTTCTATTCACTTAGTCTTAGTCATTCACAGAGGTGAACAAAGTACACAACTTCCTTACTTGAGTGAAAGTACAGATACTACTGGTCAAATATTACTCCGTTACAAGTAAAAGTTGTAAAGACAGATTTTTACTTAAGTAAAAGTACAGAAGTACTCGTTTTAAAAAGTACTTAAGTATCAAAAGGAAATGTCAATGCATTGTTTTATTATTGTTGCATTATTGTATGTAATACTTACAGTACCTTATGCTTCTGAATCTATGCATGCCTACCCTCATATTAATATCAAATTTATTTCTAGACCACAGTTCCAGTAGTGGGATTGAATGTGAGATTGAATAAGTCACTCAATAACGTCCACAATGGTTTCAGACACCCAAATGGCTGTTCCCTCAAATAGTGCCCTATTTAAAGTTTTTTGGCTTTTAGTGTGAATATGTTAGCCTTACTGTTATCTATAAACTAGTGTGCTCCAAAACAATGACAAAATTTGCATTTAGAAGACCAAACCCAACGTTGAAAATGAAAATCAGGTTGATGTTAGAATCCAAGATTGACATTAATCTCCAACGTTGGACAGACATTGCATTGTGGTTGAAAAGGAAAATCGGGTTGACGTCAGAAACCAACATCAGTCGAGTTCTGACGTCAATCTGACTTTCATTTCCAACCAAAATGCAACCCCTGCAACCAAAATCATCCCCTGACTGACATTGCAACTTTATACTCAAGGACCTTGACAGAATTGTAGTGGAGTAAAAAGTATGATATTTGTCTTTAAAATTAAGTGAAGTTAAAGTAAAATGTTTCCAGAAAAAATAATACTCAAGTAAAGTACAGATACTCAAAAAGTGTACTTAAAGGGGTGGTTCAGGATTTTGGACATCGGACCTCATTTCCAAGTTAGCCTAGGTGTTATTTATCAGTGGAGACAGTTTTCAGCATTTTTCATCCAGTCCTTCCAGTTGCATAGTTCGCCAGTGCTAGGCTAGCGCGAGTCAACGGTATCTGCTAGCCTGCCATTAAAAACAGTTTTACCCACTCCACAGTACACCAAAAGCAAATAAATTATAACGACAGACTATCGATGTAAATGTCTGTTGAGAGAATAATGTTAGAAATCAAACTACCCTTTCATCGCATTGCAATAGTTATACTTTGTTCCCTGTATTTATTAGCATAGTCTACAGCAGCGGCGGAGTGATATTAAGTTACCTAGGCAACCGAGAGAGGCTACTACTAGCTAGCTAGACGTCCCGACTGTAGTGCGCTTCTGTTCTGTGTTTACTTTTTGGCGCAGTAGTACTACTAACCGGAGCAAAGTAAAATTCTGCCGATGCTGAGAAACTAGTTCCTGTAAATGTAATGTGATCATTGAGATGCAAGAGTAGTTTGATTTCTAACATTATTCTCTCAACAGACATTTACATCGATAGTCTGTCGTTATCATTTATTTGCTTTTGGTGTACTGTGGAGTGGGTAAAACTGTTTTTAATGGCAGGCTAGCAGATACCGTTGACTCGCGCTAGCCTAGCACCAGCGAACTATGCAACTGGAAGGACTGGAGGAAAAATGTTGAAAACTGTCTCCACTGATAAATAACACCCAGGTCCAAAATCCTGAACCACCCCTTTAAGTACAGTACTTAAGTAAATGTACTTTGTTACTGTCCACCTCTAGTCATTCATTTCATCGTATTCAATTCAAAATAAAGCAAGGAATCTTACTGTGTTATGTGTGTTAGTATGCATATAAATTGTACTATGCATTTATACAGGTGTCCGGTGAAGCTTTGAGCAACATCAGGACCATCGCCGGCTTGGCCAAAGAGAAACACTTTGTGTCTCAATATGAAGAGCAACTAGAAACGCCATATAAAGGGGCCAAGAAAAAAGCTCATGTTTACGGGATCTGTTTCGCATTCTCCCAGTGTGTCATTTTCATGGCCTTCGCTGCCTCTTTTAGATACGGCGGCTATCTGGTCAGTAATGAGGGGCTTCCATACATGATGGTGTTCAGGTTAGTGCTTAGTGCTGTCATTTATCTGTAACTTTTATACATTGCATTGTAGGATGGTGCTTTAAAGCAGATATGGAATTGGAAATGAATGCATTTGTGGTGTAATACTCAAAAAATAATAATGATTCTTATGCCTGGTATTTTTTTATATAAACAAAGATTGTGGTTAAAGTAACATATGGAAATAAACATCTGTATTACTGCATATATAAAAATTAACATCATTGAGGATTATTCACGGAAGGGAATTACTTGAAGTGTTTGAAATGCACCAGTAGATCAAGTCTTTGGTGGCATTAAAAGATGCTGTGTGTGTGTTTGTTCCTCAGAGTCATTTCA
Source organism: Vimba vimba (assembly GCA_022828995.1). Classification (NCBI taxonomy): domain Eukaryota; kingdom Metazoa; phylum Chordata; class Actinopteri; order Cypriniformes; family Leuciscidae; genus Vimba; species Vimba vimba. The sequence continues at coordinate 5,369,847 of CM040823.1, read as the reverse complement.
GCTCTCGTGACCAGCGCGACTGCTCTCGGCAGAGCTTCATCTTTTACGCCAGACTACGCCAAGGCTAAAATTGCTGCTGCCCAAATTTTCAAACTATTGGATAGGGTTCCCAAAATTAACATCAGCAAAACAGAAGGACAAAGTTGGGTAAGAGAGTATGTGTTTCCCCCCCCATCTGCTATAGCTTCTACCGTTTTCCTTACTTCAACTATTTGCCTTCTAAAGACATCTAAACCCAACTTTTCGCCTTCTAAAGACATCTAAACCCAACTTTTCAAGGTTTGGCTAGTTGGCATGGCCTATGTATCCCCTGCTAGTAGAACTACACCGTTCAGTGGGCAAACTGCATTTTTCTCCATTGGCAGCCATTCACAATTAGCCAATATTTCAAATCACACTGACTAGTTGTCTGATTGAAATGTGGGTTGATCCACTAACTCCTTTTACTGTTTGCATGATCTACTTTTAGTCAAGTATGATTTTAATTTTAAAATTTTAATTTAATTTTACCTTAAGTTTCCCCCATTGCTAAGGGTGCTCCGATCAGGATTTTTAGAGCCGATCACTGATCGTCGATCACAGGAAGCAGTATTTGCTGAGACCGATCACCGATATCGATCTATTTGTAGCCTTCTTTTTATCATGTAGAATTATTTATAGGAATGCTCCAGTCAGGATTTTTACGGACATGTAAAAGGGAGGGGTAATTTTTAGACATTTTTCACAAAAATTATAATTATCCCTCCTAAGGTTAGATCATGCAGTGCATTTTTGTTTTTACAATGGGACAATTTTGTTGTGCAATAGCTTACACACAAGTTACACAGGCCTGATTTCAAACGTTGAATTGAATTCACACAAAAAAGTAAACAGTCAGTAAAAAATAAGAACATATAAACAATTTACAAGAAGCAGCCACAAATAAATAAAATGCTTGAATAAAGAGACAAATGAAATAAACAGTGCTTTGGGGTTTTTGCAGGTAGGTCTAACAGTAGTATTGAGGTAAGAAATATTAAAGAAATTGAATAAGGAATCAAATGTAAAATAATAATACTATATAATTTTCACTGAATAATTAAATACAGATTAATCCTTACAAGTAAAGTTACAAAAGTTATTCATTCAAGAGCAGTGAGTGTCATTAATGTTAATCAAACAACAAAAGGCAAAGAAAATCAGAGACTGCAGCAGGATTAATAGGGCTGCTGTCACTGTTAAGAATAAAGGCCCCATACGTTACACACTAGACGTCGTTACTCTCTCTCTCGGCTCGCGCTCGGCGCGAGAAGGCACGCGAGCTCGCGACGCGCAAGAGAGAAGCGAGCGAAACAGATCTCTCTCTCTCTCTCTACAATACTATCATCACACACACACACACACACACACAATCACACACACTCACACACACACACACACACACACACAGCACGAGCACAGCGACACACACACTCTCTCACTCTCTCTCTCTCTCTCTCTCTCTCTCTCTCTCTCTCTCTCTCCTCTCTCTCCGCTCTCTCTCTCGTCTCTCTCTCTCTCTCTCTCTCGCTCTCTCTCTCTTCTCTCTCTCTCTCTCCTCTCTCACACACACACTCACACACACACACACACACACCACTCTCATCACTCTCTCTCTCTCTCTCTCCTCTCTCCTCTCTCTCTCTCACACACCACACACACACACACACACACACACACACACAACACACACACACACACTCACACACACACTCTCTCTCTCTCTCTCTCTCTCTCTCT
>CM040823.1:5200039-5365039 GCA_022828995.1 Vimba vimba | reverse complement strand
TAGTTCATACTTTTAAGCAAATAAAAGGCATTTTAGTAAAACATTCTTGGTCGTGGTTCAATCTTTAATAATTGTTGCTGTTTAATAAATAATCTTAATGATTTTTATAAAGTAAACGTAACTTTTATATTGCTAGTAATATTTCAATTTAACATTTACTGAAGCATCTTAGGATTACTTGATTTCTTTTCTTTTTTTTTTTTTTTTAGATAAATTGTGTTAAAATGTGAGTATCATTGCATTGCATTATATGTTTTGCCCCCACAATAAAAACTACAGAGCTTTGATCATAAAACTAAGCATTTAAATATCATCTTACGAAGACATGTTTTAATCGGGTGAAAGAGTGACATTTATATACATTTTATGTACAGTAAGTAGTCTGTTACACTGTCATAAAAATCTCATTGATTTATATTACAAGCTATCAAATTTCATCTTACTTTTTGTCCATATAAATATCAGTAACTGCACCAATTTGCATATTTTGCTCAGTTTGGGCCCCTAATAAAACGGAGGTGCTTTTTCCTCCAAGTATGAGCTCCATATTCTCACCATATCACTATATGAGCCATAAAAGCCTGATGTATCAAATTTCAAATTTGATACAAAACGCATAGATTTTTCTGCCAATGATTTCACATGTCTGGCATTACAGTGATAAGTATGGCTGAACTGTAGAAATTATTGCTTAACCCTATTGTGTTTTTCAGAAATATGAAACTCAGGTCGGTGCTCAAGGCTCTCAGTTGTCCCGCGGACAGAAACAGCGGATAGCGATCGCACGAGCCATCGTCAGAAACCCTAAAATTCTGCTGCTGGATGAAGCCACCTCTGCACTCGATACTGAAAGCGAGAAGGTAAAACAATACCAATGTGTGAATGCAAACGGTCTATTTTTACACACTTTCACTATATTGTCAGTATTTTTGAATACTGTTTAATGCACAAAACGCATTGGGTTTTGAATCTTCAGACTGTTCAGGCAGCGCTGGATGAAGCTCGGCTGGGACGCACGTGTATCGTCATAGCCCACAGGCTTTCCACCATTCAGACCGCTGACATCATTGCTGTGATGTCACAGGGTGTGGTCATTGAGAAAGGGACCCACGAGGAGCTCATGGCCAAGAAAGCAGCTTACTACAAACTTGTCACCACAGGGGCCACTCTTAGCTAAAAATATATAGTGTTTGGACAAGACTTATAGTCCTGCCTCAAACTCACGCTATCACTTGAGCCAGTGTTGGCTTGTCTGACCCAGTCGGGCCGCTCAAACAGATTGCAATTGTTGAGGTGTTTATTGATATGTATTTATTGAGAAGTGTGTTTTTATTATGTCATGACAATATCCTTGAACTTCACTTTGTTTAAATTATACTTATTTCATGTGCGGTTAGTCAACATGGATGAGTCAACCTCTGTATTAAAAAAAAAAACTGAATGAAAATGCATTGTATTATAATGTTTGACATGCAAACAATTGATTTGTGCAAAAAGGTTGTAAAGTTTCTACTTATTCTAGACATTACTACATCAGTCATGTACTAAGTAGCTGAAGATATGGTGTCCTTGAACTATAGTGGCAATTGAAGTGGACTGATAACATGTTCTTAATCACTGATATGTTAATGCTTAGTCATTGTTGCATCATGTGTGGTCTGTTTGTAATTTTTTTGGTGTCTGTCTATCTGTCACTCTGCAGATGTTTTGTCCTATGATTTGTACATAGGTAATGTATTAAAAAGACCTTTATGAAACTGTATGTGAGTCTATGTGAATGAAACATTCAGAACTATTCATTTAGGCTTCTTTGAGTAGTATTTAGACAGTTCAGGTAACTTCAATGAGGAGCAAATACCTTTAAGTAAATTGTGCTCATTTAGTTTAGCAACAATAGCATGGTATTATTTATTTATTGCTTGTTTAATGTCTAGACAATAGAAATTGTATGGTCACAAAGCTGTCATAAAGATTTTTAATGACGATAAGTATTTTGTAAACTAAAATACTACTCTAAAACCTACCTAAAATTACTTTAAAGTGGCCCAAATACTGGTTTAAGAAGTTTTTCCTTCATCTGGGTAACTGAGTAAAATACTAGGAGGCTAAAATGTAGATAATACATTTTAGATGAGAGTTTAGTATAGTAGAAAGATCATACTTACATTTCAAGCATTTAGCTACATGTAGGTAGATAAGACTGCTAAAATATAGGCTACAATGCTGCATTTATATTACAATAAATAATTGATTATTATTTTATCTCTACTCGAACCACATTTGTGGTCAGCAAATCCTCTGTCCACCAGAGGGAGGTGTTCATACACTACTTTTGATACATGTTCATCAACAGAACAAAGAATTAGTGACATTAATATGCCCATTTGTAATCACAAATGCAATAAGCCAGTCAGACATTAAAATTATACTTCCTACTCAAAACGTGTATTATTTTCCTGTTCCTGATGAGAAACATGTAATATGTGCTAAAATGTAGGCTACTTCAGACTAGGAATGAATGTCCCACATGAAAGAAAGAGCACACCTAGTACAGTAGAGCTCAAACTACACTAGATGGCGCAGCATTACTACTGTACTGAATCAAAGGGACAAAGAGTAAAGAAGTACCTCTTTCAAAGGGACTTTGACTGAATGAAGGGAAAATAAACGACCGCAGATATGATATATAATAATAAAAACCTAGCATTTTGAGGGAAAATAAAATGTACACTTCAGAGTTTATTATGTATACTATGAGCAATTAGCATGGAACAAACAACAAAGCTAATTTCATGCCGCTATTTTGTAGTTGTGATGACGTAGCGTTTATGTGACGCCAGTTCCGGTGTAACTGCTGACGGCCAGGCGCCGATTTTTGAAAACAAGAAAAACACATTTGCGTTTATTTTCATTATATAAAACGGGTAAGTGATTTAAATGTACTGTGCTACTATTAAAAGAACATTTAATCAATATCTTCTAAGTTTCAGCGCATAGAAATGAAGGGAAAATAGGAAAATTGAATCGCACTGAAGTTTTATATCTAACAATAACATCTTCATATTGTGTGCTAATTTGATATTATATAGAATTATTCTATATTATTATATTGTTGTAGAACAGAGTAGACAGACAGGGTGTCGTATGGAATAAAGATGTCCTGAATGTGAGCAGACTGCGGTAGTAACGTTACTAGTAACCGTCATTGTGTTTGTGTTGTTTGGATGATTTCGCAGCTCAGCATGGCATCCATCAGAGACTATAATGTAGTGGAGCAGTTCAACAGCAGACTGGAGGAGATCAGGACCAAACTTCTGGATCAGGCCATGGCAGAGGTGCTCAATGACAGGGCTGCGGAGCTCTGCCAGGATCACAGGCAGTACATGAAGTCCGTCTTGGGTGAGAGATCCACAGGATTGTTTTGTGGTTGCCATCATGGTTTGAGTTTGGATGTGCATTTAAAGTGGATGGATGTTAATTATCTAGCAGTGTTATCCATCTACATTAAAAGTAGGCTGGGTGGTAGGGGGAAAAAAATATATTGTGATGCATTTATTTATGTGTGGCTGGTTTCACAGGCAAGGCTTAAGCTAGTCTTAGACTAAACTGCATGTTTGAGCTGTTTTAATTGAAAGCAACTTGCACTGACATATCTTAAAATATGTCACTAGCTGCCATTGTTTTGTCTCAAGATGCACACCAGTAATGTTTTTTTTTTTCTGTTTATAAAAGCTACATAAAAGTCCTGATTTAACTTAGGCTAATCTAAGCCCTGTCTGTGAAACCAGGCCGTAATGTCTGTATTTATGGATGTTTTTATGGACAATTCTGTGAAAACTGATTCACAGAATTGAAAAATGAATAGACAAATTAAAAGTAAACTCATGATATTCACAATTCAACATTTGGAATAAAAAGCACTGATGAAATCTGAACAAGACCAAGAACATGCATTAAGAGGGTCAGTTTAGTTGGTTTTAACCCTATATTATATCATATTTTATACATGAAGGCCTCTAAATTACCAACATGATCTAAACTTTGCTGAAAAACCTGTTGCACACAATCTACTACATGCCTTCTGTCGTCTGATTGATAGTTTATGTTTTTTAGCAACTAAAAGGCCTTTTACTATAATTGTAAAAACATCTACCTTCAGGTTGTGTCTTTGCTGTGAAATCTTTAATGGTTTTTTTTATAGTAAACATAAGAACAACTTTTATGTTGTTGAAACATTTTAATATTTCACATACAGTTAGTGAACAACTTAGGTTTATTTGATTATACATATATCATTTTTAGAAAAAATATTGTCTTAAAATGTGTACAACAGACATGTCCATCATCATTGCATTGCATTACATTATTTGTTTTGTTCATTATTAATTACAGAGCTTTGATCATAAAACTAAGCATTCACACATCAAATATTTATATATTTGATAAATGTTGATTTGTATTTATTTTTTCCTACACAGATACTTGCTTTAAGAAATGCAAGGAGGATGAAACCATGTTTGACATGATACATGCTTACAAACAAGGTAAGATGTTGACTGGCACAATAGTTTGACACTTTAATATACAGTACATGCCATCTGCAATAAGCAGTTGAATGACAACTATTATGTTTCTCTATTGTTACTTTTTTTTTTTTTTAGATTTGAAGGAGAAAACATCTTTACTGAAAGAAAAGAGTGCTGAACAGCTTGAGGTTGTGTCGGAGATTGAAGACAAGGAGCATCACAAAGCACTCTTATTTCAGAGAATTGAGAAGCTCAAGAAGGATCAGGCCAGAAACAGGGAATGTGTGTAGGCCTGTCTCTCCTCATGCACTGCCATAGTCTTTATGTTGATGTGTCGAGCTAGGGACACACCAAGCTGACGTCAAAGAACTGTGCTGTCGCCTCGCGTCGGCTGCATCTCAGCCAAAAAGCTGCGCTTGAACACCAGAAGGACTAAAGGCGACTGTCAACTTGCACATGCGTTGTGCATCTGTTTTCGTCATTCAAAAAGGGAAACAAAAATTAGGACTGCAGATACACAAATCAATCATGCCGAACACTTTTTTCATTCTAGTCAGCTCATATTATAAATATTTGTGCATTCAAATGCCCAGGTAAGATACATACATTATAACTGCCTTCCATCTGTACCGTCTTGACTTCTTTGCCCGCTTTCATCACTTTCACTTTTATTCCCGTGCTCTGACTCGTTCTCTAAGCTTAACAGCCAATCAGAGTTCACTCTTTCACAGACGGCCCGATGCCGATTCAACCCGAAAAAACTAAGCTGAGCGACGCTTAATGTTGGCTTGGTGTGTCCTGGCCTTAATGGTTTACACTTAAAATAAAGGAGGTGGAGAGATAGTTATCCGTTACAGATGAGTGATTCGTGAACACTTTCTGAAACATTCTACCAAATAATCTTTTGTGAATCATTTACTAAGAATATAATTGAATGAAATGCATGTTGTATGCCCAATAAAACTAATAGATATGAGCTCTGTTTGTTTATAAATGTCTTCATTTCCTCCACGTGACTGTTAGGTGACAGTCACAACAGACTTTGTTTATTATTGCTGATGTCCTTAATGCTTGTTTTATACATTTTTATAGTGATTCAGTCACAAAACAAAGCCAACAAGGACAGACTGAAGAAGCTGAACAAGTGTAAAGACGTCTTTCAGAAACACCTCAGTCTTGAGATCAGAAAAATCCAAGGTAAAGTCTTTGTGCTAAACTATAGCGTATGATTGAAGTATGAAGTTGGTGTTTTTTCTTTCATTATGTGTTAAATACATCATACAAATAGAGTGAGGTTCAAAAGCCTGATGTTAATTTAATAGAACCTCACTCTATTTGTATGATGTATTTAACACATAATGAAAGAAAAAACACCAACTTCATCACTAATCAAAATTTACCATTTTTAATTGAGTTTTTCACTCAAATTTTTGTTGTTGATTTTATAATTTGTGAGAAAAATTAAAAGCATTTTTAATAATTATCTCATACTTGGAGATGCATGTTTTGATGGTGTATCACCAACATCTGTTGATTTGCAGGTGAGAAGCTGCAGTTCGTCTTCAGGAACATCAGTCGTAAAGATCCAGACATGGTCCATACGTTCCTCCTCCAGCTTGATGCAGAGGGTGTTTACCACAGTAAGTATTCGTCTTCTGATCTGATCCGTTTTTTTTTTTTTTTTTTTTTTTTTTTTTTTTTGGCTTAAATTAAACCTGATTTTCCTCCTGCATGTGATTAGGCCCCAGCATTGGTTTATACTGATAAAATATTATTATTATTATTATTGCATAAATAAAATTTACTTTTAAATTTACAAGGTTTTAAAATAAAGTTTTTGAAAGAAGTCTCTCATGCTCACCAAGGCTGCATTTATTAGATGAAAACACATTGAAAACTGTATATATTGTGAAATATTATTACAATTTAAAATAACTTTTTTTCAATTTGAATATATATTAATGTAATTTGTTGCTGAATTTCAGCATCATTGCTCCAGTCTTCAGTGTCACATGATCCTTCAGAAATCTTTCTAATATGATGATTTGCTGCTCAAGAAACATTTCTGATTATCAATGTTGAAAACAGTTGTGCTGCTTAACATTTTTGTGGAAACCGATTTTAAATATAAATCTTTTTTAATATTGTAAATGTGTTTACTGTCAATTTTGATCCATTTTAAGCGTCCTTGCCGAGTAAAAGATTATTAGTCCTATCTTTAGGACTAAACGTTAGTGTATGACTGACAAAACCAAGCACTGAATACCGTGATTATATTCCCCCCTCTTCAGTCATCTCTTGTGACCCTCCACTGGAGAAAATGGCACATCTAGAACACAGACTGCAGGAGACCAACAACTTTTCGGCCTTCCTCGCTAATGTCCGGAGAGAGTTTGTGGTGCTTCACAGTGGTGCAAAGATGGCCTGACTGATGAACCGAAGCTAACTATTCATTTCAGATCCATTTGAAGCAGTCGGAGACCATATTTGTAGATATCATTACTAAGCATATTGAGCTTTTATTTACCTTTCAATCTTTTGTACATTCATTTATTGATTTGTAATTTTAGCAATAGACATAAAAAAAGTGATTTGAAATGTCTTAATTTACTTTTATACTACAGTGACAAGAAGTTCTAAACCATTTGCATTTAGTGGTTTATTACTGTGCAAATAAAATCTATGTATTTTTTCACAATACAATACATTTTGATGAAATGTTTTATAACCGCACACTTATATTTCATTGATAGGCTTCCCATGGTCATGAAAAACCTGAAAACATGTCCTTTTATAATAAATAAAAAGTCTTTCCAAACTTTATAGGAATTTTTGAAGCAAATAAGCTGCTCTAAAATATTTAATCGGCTAGATATCGCTCTTCTGCACCGTAACACTACACACAAGCTGTAGTAATGCATGATTTATGAGTCAGTGAATCTGTTGAAATGATTCATTTGAATGATTTTCAAAAGTCCTTTTTCCTGTAATCACATGGAAAGGTCATGGGAAAGTTATTAGTTTAAAGTGTGTTTAACTCGACAGCATGAATGAATCATAATTCAGTGGCACTGAGGTCAGTGACCTTTTTCTTTCACATGCTCTTTTGAAGCTAAGCCTCAGATGACTTCATCGCAGTAAAAACAGGCAGCTCTTCGACGTACGTGGAAGGGAAATGTCCTCTCTGTCCGTTCAGCTCACCGAACCACCAGCCCGTGTCGTCCTTCTGAAAGATGTCCAGTACGTCTCCTGCCAGATTGAAGAGGGAGAGTCAACAGAAAGCATGTGCTGAGGGATGATGTATTAAGATGAAGTACCATATTACCTTCAGTAATGTTTAACTCGTCCTCTCTTTCTGACGTAAAGCTGTATAAAGCCTTGCATCTGCCGACTGAGCAGAGTTCTGCACCTGTTTAATAAATCAGTTTGTGTGTTAAGAAAATCCTTGAATGGAAGGGAAGATAAACACATGTGGCTCGCTGTTCACCTTTATTCTCTTCAGATTCAGTCACGCATCCATTAACCGGACCACTCTGTTGATCATCGACTTTGGTCGTCTCATTCGAGGGCTCGTTGCTTGTCCTATCAGGGCTTTGTTTGGTCAGCGCACGCTTATTGGTCCTCATGGACTGCCGGGATCTGAACGGAGTCTTTTTGATCCTCATAGGTCGGGAAAGTTGCACTACGCTGTGCTCACAGTCCTGGAGCAAAACCCCAGATAGAATTTAAAAACTCAAGAAACATATGGGTGATTTTTAGCTAAATCTTGTTTCTAAAAATTGTGATACTGTCTTTCTCCACCCTGCAGCCTTGGGGAAACATATATATTACAGTCAACAAAGTGTAGGCTGTTTGAAAGCAACAGCATAAACAAAATATGATGCTAAACTAGTGTTGGCCTATTTTCTCAGTTAACCCACTTGTGTTTATATTGCTTTCCATGTCCTGGACCTGGAATTCATCAAGACTTGCATGTTTAATGGAGGTATTTCATGAATCAGAATCAGCCAAGGATGATTTAAGAGTTTATATATATATATATATATATATATATATATATATATATATATATATATATATATATATAACAAAATAACCATATTTGATTTTTTTTTATTCAATTCTATTTATGCAGTACCTACACAGACTATGCACTTAAAATGCATGCTAATAATAGTTTTACTAAAATTCAGTGGTATTTTATTATCATTGAGATCTTATTATAATTTAATATTTATAATTCTTTTTAATTTCAGGTCAAGTTTTAGTCATTTTGTAGTGTTTTGTCATTTTTACAAGTTTTTTGTTTTTTATCCATATAGTTTTTATTTTTCAGTTTTAGTTATTTTAGTACATCAAGTTAAACTAAATGAAAATGGGAAAAGTTTTCTTGGCAACTAACTAAAACTTTTTAAAACAATTTTATTTCAACAAACAAAATAAAGCTTCTAGAACTGAACAGGTGGTGTTCAGGATAGGATGTGTAAAACTCACCCTTTCTTTCCACTTAGTGATGCTGTCACTGAATCGATGTCTTGATTTGGGTTTTCCCTCTAACTCCGCCAGACTGTGAGTCAGTTTGCAGTGCGTCGCCTCTAAAAGGTCCAGTTTGAGGATGGCCTACCGAGAGAGATCAGTCAGTATTTGGTTTGTTAAAACCTATTTATTAAATACCACATTTTTTATAAAATATTTGAACACAGTGGGGTCAAAAAGCCTGAATGAAAATTTCATTTCAACCTGATTTTTTTTTATTTTTTAAAGTAAATACTTAAAATTTAGAACATTGGAATGAAATGTGACATCTCACCTCGTCCAGTAACTGTTCTGTTTCCTCCAGGGTTTTTTTATTTGAGAAGTTTGGTTGTTCTGTGTATACTTTCACCATTTTCTCTAAACCTGATAACCAGATTTGTGTCAGCGTTGAGCTAGATGTCATATAATGTGAACAATATAACAGGACAGAACCACCTAATAAGATCTCTGAGGAATAAACCAGTTCTATTTAAAGGGGTCATTTCACACTTTTTTAAATTTCATTTCCCAGATGTCCTCTTCTAAAGTAGTAGCTTCAGCAAAAACCAATGAGGTTTGTTCTCGTGTTACGCAGGTTCAGTTGAGCTTCTGTTTATGTTCGCTGTTTAATGTTTATATGAAAGCCTAAATTAAATCTGTTCACCATATAAAGCGATCGAGTCTCTTCAGAAAATGTGGACTAAACCGCTCAATTCATATGGATTAGTTTTACAATCTCTTTATGAACTTTTTGAAGCGTCAAAGTTTCGTAGCTGTCAATGGAGGGACAGAAAGCTCTCAGATTTCATTAAAAATATCTTAATTTGTGTTCTGAAGATGAACGAAAGTCTTAAGGGTTTTGAACAACATGAGGGTGAGTAATTAATGACAGGATTTTCATTTTTTGGTGAACTAATCATTACTAACCATACATCAAGCTCTTAACTGAAACCTTTAATAAAAAATCATTAAAGGAGTGGTATAATGCCCTTTTCACAAGATATAAAATAAGTCTCTGATGTCACCAGAGTGTGTATGTGAAGTTTTAGCTCAAAATACCCCACAGATATTTTTATATAGCATGTTAAAATTGTCACTTTTTGAGGGTGAGCAAAAACGCACCGTTTTTGTGTGTGTCCCTTTAAATGCAAATGAGCTGCTGCTCCCACAGGGGGCGGAGCTTCAAGAGCTCCTGTCCTTTTACCTCACGCACACATGCACTGAAAATTTCTAACACTTTTAGCCTTTTATGTTCAAACCGGACAAAGATGGAGCGGCTCAAGAAGAAGTGACAACATGTAGACAACATTTCTGAATGGTTAGTTGATGAATTTATGTAGCTTATGTGTAGTTATCTTCTAGTCACTGATTAGCATATTCTGTCTTGATAATCTATAAATCGTGTTCCAGGGGGCGGGGTTTATGTAAATTTTAGGGTTGGTGATGTCACTAATCCGGGAGGAATGTCGTGTAGTCTCTACCAGCCGTTTGTTGTAGTCCATAAAAAGCAATTTCTTTAAAAGAAAATATCTCCCTTTGCTTTGAACTTTGAGCGTTGTAACTTTGCAGATGTTGTTTATGCTGAAACAGCAACATTACACACTAACTAAAGTTAGAAAAGTGAAATCATATTCAACCACCCCTTTAAAAAAACTAAAATAAGATTTAATAAATGTTTTAATGTCCCTATACAAACAATGGTCTTGATATGAGGAGTCAGTCAGGCCACGCTCCGGTACAGTGCACATTAGCAGCGATCCTAATGGAGCGCTATTAAATATGAAGCAAAAGACAGCAAACTCCAGACACATCTCAGATTATCTCAAAAGATAATAACAGACGTATCGTCCTCTTGTAATCTGCTACTTCGGTGGCTTAAGAGAAGATTCACTCACGTTATAAATGCAAAATAATATGAATTTTAATATAAATTCTTGCACTTTGTTCACCCCAGCTTAAAAAAAGTAAAAATAATACGTTAAAGGAATAGTTCACTTTAAAATTAAAATTCTGTCATCATATACTCACCCTCATGTTGTTTCAAACCTGTATGAATTTATTTCTTCTGCTGAACAGAAAGGAAGATATTTTGAAGAATGTCAGTAACCAGGCAGTTTCTGGGTCCCATTGACTTCCATAGTATATTTTTTTCCTACTATTGAAGTCAATGGGACCCAGAATCTGCCTGGTTACTGACATTCTTCTAAATATCTTCCTTTGTGTTCAGCAGAAGAAATAAATTCATACAGGTTTGAAACAACATGAGGGTGAGTATATGATGACAGAATTTTCATTTTAAAGTGAACTATTCCTTTAATAGACGTCTCTTTGATCGTTGCGCCTTGTCTGCTTCTTCAGTTTCTCATGCCATGTTTTAAAACGTCACGTCTAGTTAAAAGTTCAACTCGACACCCTGCGCTCTTTTCCATTCTGTTCACGTGTTTAAAAGCACAAACGCATTGGTTCACTCACTGCAGTTTTAAAGCCTTCATTAACTCTTCTGGTCAGTGGGTGGGAATGTCAGCCAGCAGGTTTCATGATTCAAAGAGCTGATAAGGTGATGATAAAGATGTTCAGCGAAATTGAAAACGTGCTTAATAACTGTTCACTTTACAATGTGACCTTATGAGTTTATAGTTTTAAGGTAAAATTGAAAAATAAATAAATGAAATGCAGGATATTGAAGGTCACTTTTAAATTATTTTAGCACCCCCTCTGAGTTGTTAAGCCCCCCCTTAGCCAAGAAAAAAATCCCAGCCTACAAGATCCAAACCTTCTCTGTCGCTTTTAGTTTTTGTGATGCAGTCGTCTAAACGCTGAAGCTTAGTCCTGATGCCATCTCTCCTTCTGTCTTTTCCCATCACTGTTTTTCCTTCTTCCTCCTACACACACACACACACACACACACACACACACACACACACACACACACACACACACACACACACACACACACACCATTTCATTTATATTCCTTCCACATGAGTTTGTGCTGTAAACTCAAAGACTTACAAAGTAGTCAGCCATGAGAAATTCAGCTTTGTTCTCGTCCGCTGTAGCGCCAACATCCTCGACCAGTGATTGAATGTCTTTCTCCACATCAACCCTCTGTACGGCCTGCTCGATCTGTTTGTGACTCTGCCGAAAAAGACCTAAAAGTCAGTTTAACCACTTCAAGAAAAATCTAAACAAGGGCATAATTCTATATATATATATATAAATGTGTGTGTGTATATGTGTAAAGTTACATTTATGAAATATATACATTAAATGGTAACACTTTACGTTAAGGTCCCATTATTTAACATTAGTTAATGTATTAACATTAATTAACATAATAAATGCTTTAGACGTCATTTTCATTGTTAGTTCATGTTAACTAATGTTAATGAATGAAAACTTATTGTAAAGTGTTATAATGCACATATATGTAAATATAAATGGTATCTATTGAATTAACTTTTGATATAACACCATGGAACAGAAACAGGCTAATTTCCCAGAATACTTTAATTTACTCTATTTAATATGTAGACAAATTAAAAGACTTAATTATTATTATTTATTTTTTTTTTACAAAATGTTAAAGTATACAATATAAATACATAAATATAAAGAATATAATTTTGTATTACAGTATGGAAATGGTAAATTAAATGTTTTTTTGAAAGTATTGAACAGTACTGAATCCAGTTCCAATTCATAATTGCGTGGTTTGTGGTCATTTCAATTCAAATTCACACTCATGAATTCAAAGGCAGTGCTCACGTGAATGACGGTCTGTGCGTATACAGTCATGAAGAGGCTGTACTTGTTTAAGGTGTCGGATAGAGTCTCTATTCTCTGCTTCTCAAGATCCTGGACGATCTGAAATGCAGCACTGAATCAGTCAAAATGCAATGGCTTCCGAGACAATAAATAAATATAAGGATGTGTAAAACAGCCTGAACCTGGTAGCAGGTTTTCAGTGTGTTCTCCAGCTTCAGACGGATGTGGTAACCCTCCATGTTGGTGTTGAAATATTCCTCATCAACTCTGGCCTGAAGCTCTGCTGATTTAGTCAATCTGTTAAACATCTGGACAAAAACGAACACATTATATCACAAAAAATATTTGTGTTAACCTTTTTTTTTCCTGTCAGTGAGCAATAACAAATACCTTCTGCTTTTCTTTCTCTGTGCTGATTTGCTTATTTTTCTCCACGAAGCTGAAGAGAGCTTCATGTTCTCTAGTCAACCCAATCAGCTTCTTCTTCAGCTGTAGAAACAGACATTTCTGTTCAAAACGTATTCTCCTCATGGCAAAATTCATTTTTTAATATTGGGTTCATTTGATTTGATTCTCAGAATTAGAAAAACACACTTCTATAAGTATTTTCATACCTTAATTTGCTCACTCCAGTTTGTAAGAACAAGCTTTCCTGATTTTTCAACGGCATTGTCAAGCTGTGTTCAAACAAGACTTAATGTAAATATGCTTCTGTAAATCCTAATGTGAATATATGCATATGTTGCATAAACATGAAGTGATATACCGGTCTTTTTCTTTTGCCGTGTTCGTCTAGGATTTGACGGATTTTCTGAATAGCATCTTGGTTGAGAGCATTTCCCAGTATGCTGAAAGAATAAGCCCAAGATAAATACACAACAGCAACTCACATGAATAATAAAAAGAGCGTATCATCCAGCGTAGCGTCATACCGGTGAGCATCTGCTGAGGCGTACATTTCATCTGATATGAAGGACCACGCACGATATGTGGAGCTTTGAAGAGGAAAAACTGTCAATGAGCATCAAATATTAACCTGCACTGCTGATGCAAGATACATTACACTGCAAAAAAGTCTAAACTCTTGACATGAACAGCAACCATTCATAAGCTATAGGGGCGGTTTCACAGACAGGGTTTAAATTAAGAGTAGGCCTTAATCTAGAATAGATGATCTTGAATAGAGAAATAGAATAGGTAATCGTGGCTTTAAAAATGTCTTTCTGAAACACAGACTAAGTACAGAATACTAACACCTGGACTAGTGTCAAAAAAGTAAAAAAAACAAGTAATAAAAACTCGGTGAGTGTTTTAGCGCAATTTTCTCACCTCATGGGATCACAACACTAAGAGATAGTAAATCTTTTCCGTTTTTTTTTTTGTTTTTTTTTTGTGCGTTCCCGAGATTAGACCTTCCTTAACATAATGCCGAAAACCCGAAGTCTCTAGGTGGTCTGGTTGAGGAGTAGATAGAAGTGCAAGATTGGTGCGCACAGACAGAACAGAAATCATGAGTTAACAATCGCAATTTTGTCCGTTGGAAAATTGCGCTAAAAAAAAAAAATTTGGATTCATTTAAACCCAACTGTGCTAATCTGAATTAGCATGAATGAACCAAGAAAATCTTAAAATTGCATGATACTGAGAAGCAAATCCAAGGGAAACATTGACAGCAGAAAACGACTGCAATAAAAAAATACAATAAAAAAAAAACTGAACAAGAGAAAACGTACTCGGTTACTAACGTAACCTCGGTTCTCTCTAGAAGAGGGAACGAGTACTGCGTTTTATCAAAACGCTACGGGAAAAGTCTCTTTTCACGAAACACTGAAGCAAAAATTATCCTTTAATTTTTCATATATGTAAAACGCGTTGCGGCAGCAGCAGACAGCTGAAGCAAGACGGCTTGTCTGCTCATTGGCTGCTCTGCGGCAACTGCATAAGCCTATCGAGCGCAGGCTGATGCAACATCAGACCAATGAGGGCGCTTCGCGCCCTCCTCGCCACTTCCCGCCGAGACGGGCGTGGCTTACCTCTATAAAATGAGCTCGAGAAGGCTGACTCACTTGATTTTGATCGCCGAAGCGAACCAGAGTGAACCAAACGCACGGCAAGGGAACGCAGTACTCGTTCCCTCTTCTAGAGAGAACCGAGGTTACGTTAGTAACCGAGTACGTTCTCTTACGAGAGTTCTCTCGTACTGCGTTTTATCAAAACGCTACGGGAACCCCTTGCAAAACGCCGTGCGTGCTGGGATAAAAACACTGATCACCGGAAGCTATTTCAGGCATACAGTGCATAATCACCAGATAGACTCACACAGAGTCAGGGAATAAGGGGGGGAACCTTAATTCCCTATACTGTAGCGTCCGCAGGCTTAACATGACCTCACAGGGAGAGTCTACAGGACAGGAGGGGTTTCCTCCGTCCTTATATAGACATGTCCACAGACGCGAATATGACATCACATAGCCAGGGTAGGGAGCCTGCACTAATGTGGGAAAACGTGGGTCTTACACAGTTCAGCCCAGTATAGTCGGTATAGTATTACACCGACAAAAGCTTAGCCTGTAAGGCGGGAACCTCTAGGTTATAAAACCTGATAAATGTAGACGGAGAGGCCCAGCCTGCCGCCATACATATATCCTGTAAGGAAATCCCGCTGGACCAAGCCCACGAGGAGGCAACGCCTCTCGTAGAGTGCGCTCTGACTCCCAACGGGCATTGAATGCCCTTGGCAGTATAAGCCAGCGCTATGGCGTCAACTATCCATCTGGATAGACTTTGTTTCGAAACAGCCGTTCCTTTGGAACGTCCGCTGAACGAGACAAAGAGCTGCTCTGTCTGTCTAAAGGCAGCAGAGCGGGACATATAAGTTCTTAAAGCCCTAACAGGGCAAAGAAAACTCGAGTCCCCTTCCTCACTCGACGCCGGCAGGGCAGCCAGGGAAATGACCTGAGCCCGAAAAGGCGTGTTGAGGGACTTCGGCACATAGCCGTGCTTAGGTTTGAGTATGACTTAGAGTCATTAGGACCAAACTCCACGCACGTCGGGCTCACGGAGAGCGCGTGCAGATCGCCTATGCGCTTCACTGAAGCGAGAGCCATCAAAAACACTGTTTTGAAAGACAAATGTTTGAGGCTGATTGACTGGATAGGCTCGAAAGGGGCACCTTTCATGGCCGCCAGGACCGTAGAAAGGTCCCACATAGGGACTGACGGAGGTCTGGGTGGATTCAGTCTCCTAGCTCCCCTGAGGAAGCGGATGACTAAATCATTCCTTCCTAGTGACTGACCCAGCGTTGAACCGGAGAACGCTGAAATAGCCGCCACATACACTTTGAGCGTGGAAGGGGATCTGCCCTTATCCAACAGCTCTTGTAGGAAGGAGAGAACCTCCGTTACCTCACATTCGAGGGGTGAAAGGCTCCGAGCTGTACACCAGCCGGAGAAAACCGACCACTTTGAAGCGTAGAGTCGCCTGGTCGACGGCGCTCTAGCCTCCGTGATGGTATTCATGACTCCCTCTGCGAGACCAACGGGTATCCGTTGAGCGCCCACACATGAAGGGACCATAGTTCCGGGTGTGGGTGCCAGATCGAGCCCCTGGCCTGCGAGAGGAGATCTCTCCTCAACGGCACTGGCCATGGAGCGATGTCTGCTAACTGCATCAGAACTGGGAACCATGCCTGGTTCTTCCAGAACGGTGCTACAAGCAGCACTGGGCATTTCGTTTTCCTGACCCGTTCCAACACCTGAGGCAGGAGGGAGACGGGGGGAAAAGCGTATAGCGGGCAGCGCGGCCACCTTTGGGACAGCGCGCTGTCGGTCTTTGAAAAGAATGCGGGGCAGTGAGCGTTTTCGCGGGACGCGAATAGGTCCACCTCCGCTTTGCCGAATCTCTCCCACAACAGCCGGACTGTTTGTGGGTGTAGAGACCATTCGCCCGTAGGAACGTTGTTCCTGGACAGTCTGTCCGGGCCCACATTCAGCAGCCCGGGCACATGTACTGCTCTCAGCGAGCGTAGGTTGTGCTGAGCCCATAGCAGGAGGCGTTTCGCCAGCCTGTACAGGGGTTTGGAATTCAGACCGCCCTGGCGATTTATGTAGGACACCACTGCCATGTTGTCCGAACGGACTATGACGTGTTGGTCCTTGACGTGGGGACAAAAACGCGTCAGCGCGTTGTGCACTGCCAGCATTTCTAGGCAGTTTATGTGTTGGAGCTTTTCCCGTTCCGACCATAGGCCGAAGGACGGTCTGCCCTCGAGCAGCGCTCCCCATCCCGAGGTGGATGCGTCCGTAGACACCATCCTCACCCTCGAGGAAGTCCCCAGGCTTACACCTGATTGGTACCAGTCGTTCGCCATCCAAGGTACCAGGGCTGTGACACAGTCCTAATCGACCTTGAGGCGTAATGACCGGACACCCACGCTCTGCGCGGAACCCGCGCTTTCAACCAGAACTGCAGCGGGCGCATGCGGAGCAAGCCCAGCCGGAGAACTGACGATGCTGAGGCCATGAGACCCAGCATCCTTTGAAATTTTCTGAGCGGGGTGAAAGCGCCGCGGCGGAAAGACATCGCCGCGCGCTGAATGTTCAGCACGCGCTGTGGCGACAGCCGCGCTGTCATAGACTGTGAGTCCAGAACTATACCCAGAAACGGAATCGTTTGGCTGGGGTTCAGTGAACTCTTCGCCCAATTGACCGTGATACCAAGATTCTCGAGGTGATCGAGTAAAATGGCTCTGTGCTCTATGAGCTGAGATCGTGATTGGGCTAGGATCAACCAGTCGTCCAAATAGTTCAGCACTCGCATGCCTCTGAGTCTGAGAGGAGCGAGCGCTGCGTCCATGCATTTCGTAAATGTACGAGGTGCCAGGGACAAGCCGAAAGGCAGGACTGTATACTGGTATGTTTGACCCTCGAAGGCGAATCTCAAGAATCGCCTGTGATGTGACGCTATCTGTATTTGAAAATACGCGTCCTTCAGATCTATCGACATGAACCAGTCTTCTCGGCGAACATGCGCGAGAATTTTGCTGGTTGTGAGCATTTTGAAACGGCGTTTCACTAATACTCTGTTCAGTCGTCTTAGATCCAGAATGGGTCTGATACCGCCGTCCTTTTTGGGGACTAGAAAGTATCTGCTGTATATCCCCTGTTCGCTTTGAACTCGGGGAACAAGCTCTATCGCCCCTTTGCTTATCAGTTTTGATATTTCGGCGCGAAGTAGGTGTGCTACATTCAGCGGAACCGAAGTTTCGACGCGCGCTGTGAAGCGCGGAGGGCGTCGACAAAACTGTAGCGAGAAGCCTCTCTTTATAATGCCTAAAGACCCAGTCCGAAACCCCTGGAAGCGCTGCCCATGCATCTGCATGGTTGGCTAAGGGCCGGATACAGAGCGCGCTCTGTTCGCCGTGCGACAGGGGTGCTATGGGGCTCACAAACATAGGCGTTATGCCTGCGGCATTTGAGGCGGGGGCGCGCTTAATACAGCGGGCGGAGCGCTCGCCCTCGACCTTACAACAGTATTTGGCTGAGTGAGGGGGGGCTGCGCGAGTCCCGTGGGACTCATGTGTGCGAGTAGATGTGGGCTGTGAGCGGGCACATTTACTGCTTGGGGCGCGCTGCTTGTGTAAGCAGCGCGCGCGCTCACAGGTCTCGTTTTTACAGAGAGCCTGTGATCTGATAGACATAGTGTTCGTGGGCACTGAGTAGTGGGCACTTTTACTATGTGGGGAGCGCAATCGACCTGAGTCGATTTTTTTTTTTGCGCGAGCCCTAAGTGCAGGGCTGTGCTTATGTGTAGGGATGTGCACTGAGAAGTGGGCATCGACACTACATTTATAGCACCATCGGCCGTGGCCGGGACACAGAAATACCGTGAGTAAGTGTGGGCGCGGGAGAGCGGGCACAGTTACTGCAATGAGTGCACTGTCTGTCTGAGCAGAGTGAATGCACACAGGTTTCGTCTTCACAGAAACCACAAGGCATGCAGAACATAGTGTTTGTGGGCACTAGGCAGTGGGCACGTTCACTATGTTGCGTGCGTGATCGACCCGAGTCGAATATATGAGCGCGGGCCCTGTGTGAAGGGCTGTGCTAGTGTGTAGGAATGGGCACTAGCAGTGGGCATCTTCTCTACACATATAGCATCATTGGCCGTGCTCGTGGGCAGCAAAAAACACGTCTGCAGTTGCCTCTCGGGGAACAAACAGAGTGATTTGCATTCGGCGGCATAAATATTTTCTGCCGGCCGGCCTGGGGTTTGAACCTCCGATCCCCCGCGCGCAAGTCTAAGAATCTACCACTGGACCACGGTGAAGATACATTGACCAAGTCAGCGCGAGTATTATCCGCACTGGCGTTTGCTTGTCAGGCATGCACCACGTGCTTGTGGGCAGCAAAAAACACGTCTGCAGTTGCCTCTCGGGGAACAAACAGAGTGATTTGCATTCGGCGGCATAAATATTTTCTGTGAGAATATGAGAAGAGTGGAAATTTTAATGTGAGAAGAGTGGAAATCGCCCAGTTTCAGCGGGGCTGAAAACACTCCATTCTCCTTTCGCCAGTGACGCGCGGGAACCGTAGAAACGGTGTTCGGTTGCAGGCAAGCGGGTACTACGCGCTCGCTGGCTGCAAAATGCATCTCTGCAGTCGCCTTCAGGGGACTTACAGAGCAAAGCATTGGCGGCATAAATACATATGCCGCTACACCGGGAATCGAACCCCGGTCTCCCGCGTGAAGAACCTATAATTCCACCACTGAGCCACAAGGGGATACAGGCTTTGAAAGCGGCGTCAAGATGTATTCTTCGGCGTTTGCTGGCAGGCAAGCGTGTAACAGACTCACTTGCTGCAATAATATTTCCAGTCGCCGAACAGGGAACTGAGAAATGTGAGAGAAAAGAGGTCAGACCGACCAACGGTGGGACTAAGAACACTCTTTTCTCCTTCGCCGGTGAATGACGCGTGCAGAGGCAGGGTAGCTTTTCTTGTAACGTAAAGAAAAACTAATCCCGCCCTCCGCTTCCAGGAAGGGCAGCCTCGGAAGGATGCCCGGTGAGTCCTCAGAGTCACCGTAGGCAATTGGCTCGGAGTGAAGGCGTTCGCCGTCAGCGAGCGCGAGCACTGCATGAGAAGGCATCTTGAAAAAGACGCAGCTCTTTTAGGGGTGTGTGTTGCAAAGCAAACACACACACACAAACACAAGAACAAGAATGTAAAGGATATGGCGTCGGAAAGCGCAGCAGGTACGGCGGTAGAAGGCGGCGTTGGCCAGCGGCTTCAAGGGCTCGTCCCGCTGAAGTGCTTGCATCAGACGACGCGTGCTTCCTCGTGATCCAGCGATGCGTGCGCTTCGCTGAAGAGATTAAAATCAAGTGAGTCAGCCTTCTCGAGCTCATTTTATAGAGGTAAGCCACGCCCGTCTCGGCGGGAAGTGGCGAGGAGGGCGCGAAGCGCCCTCATTGGTCTGATGTTGCATCAGCCTGCGCTCGATAGGCTTATGCAGTTGCCGCAGAGCAGCCAATGAGCAGACAAGCCGTCTTGCTTCAGCTGTCTGCTGCTGCCGCAACGCGTTTTACATATATGAAAAATTAAAGGATAATTTTTGCTTCAGTGTTTCGTGAAAAGAGACTTTTCCCGTAGCGTTTTGATAAAACGCAGTACGAGAGAACTCTCGTAAGAGAACTCTTTTAAAGCCAACAGCCAAGTAAAACAGCGCACACACACACACACACACACACACACACACACACACACACACACACATATGTATATATATACACTGGTAGGTTTAATTTAAGCCTAAATTGAGTCCTGGAGTAGCTCTAGTCTCCCTCCAGGAAATCAGTTGAGTCTAGGGATATTTAAAACCATGACAGAGAAAGCAGATTTCTGTTAATCTGGTTTAAAGGGCTATTTTAGGCCAGGACTAGGTTTAATCTCTGTCTGCCCTTATAAATCTTGTTTTTTATCCATTTTTTATAAGAAACAAATATTTTATCTACTTAGTTTTCATCCTTCAATATTTATTGCTATTTATTTATTGTATTTATTTGACTGTATATTTATAAATTAAAACATATTTTATTTATTTTAGATTTTTTTTTATTTTACTTAGTTTACATGTTTTAATATTTATAAAAATCACACAAATCAAGGTTTTAAAGAGTAAACTTAATTTGGGACATTAGAAATGCAAACTGTCCTGTTTTGTACCCTATTCATGTGAAGTGATTCCTAAATCACACAGTAACTCAGGGTTTGATGGAGACGTGCTCACTCACTTGTCGCTCATCTCTTTCGAGACTTTAAGGAGTTTCCCTGCGATTTTCTGAAGTCCTTTTGAGTAGTTGATCTCCAGCTCAGATCTAAATTCAAAGAAAGCCGTGTCAGTTGTATTGGTTCAGCTGAGGGTCTTTGAGATTCTGCCCTGAACTTTATTTAAGCACATTTTCAGGAGAACTATTATATTCTTTTCCATCTCATGAAAATGGAAATAGTCTTAAGGTCAAGCACTACAATAAACTTGCTAGAAAAGAGCAGAGTTTATATATTACCTTTGCTGAAACACGGCCAAGAGCTCTTTGCAGAAATACTCGCCATTCTTAGAGATTCTCTTCAGGTCCTGATACAGCAGATTATACTGAAACAAATCATACAGTTTAATGAAGCAGTAAATCATGAGATTATCTATCTATCTATCTATCTATCTATCTATCTATCTATCTATCTATCTATCTATCTATCTATCTATCTATCTATCTATCTATCTATCTATCTATCTCTTAAAATTGTGTTTTTATTTAAGTGTTAAAGTTTTTTTTAATTCTTAAAATATATTTTTATTTTATATATATACGGTACCAGTCAAAAGTTTGGAAACAGTACTATTTTTAATGTTTTTGAAAGAAGTCTCTTATGCTCATCAAGCCTGCAGTTAAAACAAAAAACAACAACAAAAAAACCCAGTAATATTATGAAATATTATTACAATTTAAAATAATGGTTCTCTTTTTAATATACTTTAAAATGCAATTTATTTTTGTGATGCAAAGCTGAATTTTCATCAGCAAGTACTCCAGTATTTGGTGTCTTATGATCCTTCAGAAATCATTCTAATATGATGATTTATGATCAATGTTGGAAACAGTTGTGCTGCTTAATATTTTTTTTATAACCTGAGATACTTTTTTCAGGATTATTTGATGAATAAAAAGTTAAAAAGAACTGTATTTATTTAGAATAGAAATCTTTTGTAACCATATACACTACCGTTCAAAAGTTTGGGAACAATAACTTTTTTTTTTTTTAAGAAATTAGTACTTTAATTCAACAAGGATGCGTTAAATTGATAAAAGGTGATGGTAACGATTTATATTGTTAGAAATGTTTTTATTTTGAATAAATGCTGTTTTTATGAATAAATGCTGTTAACGTTTTACTCATCAATGAATCCTGAAAAAAGTATTCCAAAAAAATATATTAAACAGCACAACTGTTTCCATCATAGATAATAACTGAGTATCAAATCATCATATTAGAATGATTTCTGAAGGATCATAAGACACCAAAGACTGGAGTACTTGCTGATGAAAATTCAGCTTTGCATCACAAAAATAAATTACATTTTAAAGTATATTAAAAAAGAGAACCATTATTTTAAATTGTAATAATATTTCATAATATTACTGTTTTTTTTAGTTTTTTGTTTTTTTAACTGCAGGCTTGATGAGCATAAGAGACTTCTTTCAAAAACATTAAAAATAGTACTGTTTCCAAACTTTTGACTGGTACTGTACATATATATATATACAGTACCAGTCAAAAGTTTGGAAACAGTACTATTTTATATATATATATATATATATATATATATATATATATATATATATATATATATATATATATATATATATATATATATATATATATATATATATATATATATATATATATTATATATATATATATATATATATATTAGTTTTAGTCATTTTAGTACTTACACAGACTTATTTTATTTCAGTTAGTTGGCAACATTTTTACTTTTCATTGAAAATTTATTACCAAAAACTGTCTAACACTAATGTTCAAAAGAACCGCAATGCCCTAGCAACCACGCAGTAACTGCTTAGCAACATCCTGGCAAATCACTTTGAACCAAAACACCCAAGTAACCAGACAGACCTCCCTAGCAACCACTAACATCTCTGAAACTGCCTCTTACAGCTAAAAATCTATTGGTCTCTCTTGTCTCTCTGTCTGCACTTTCAAACTTAGAGGATTTTAAAAACTTTTTCAAGTTATAATTCAAAGCTTAAAAAGTTCAGGTTAAAACCTTGACAAACATTACTCTTCTAGTTAATAATAAGCAAGTCTTCAGAATGTAAAAGTGAACAGAAGTGTGTTTTATACAGAGATGTCCACGATCAACATTGATCTTTACTCTATTATTTTCTACAGCAGATATCAAGTTAGTAGTTTAAGTCAATAGTAAGAGTTAACAGAATGAAACAGGTCTGGACTCACAGTACAGCTGCTCACCGGGTCCTTCATCTTCACACTGGTGGAACTATAACTCTGCTGTTCAAACTTTGACCTCTCTCCGCTCCTGAAGAATGCATGCGGAAATCACCTGTGTGTCTGTGCACAAGATTACTGTATCATTAACCCACCATAAAACCAAAGGAGTGGCGTAATGCATGACCAGTCCTTGCTATAGAAATCACTGTGTTTCACTTTGCATGAAGTTTTGGCTTGATGTTCGTCTTGTTGCCAACAGGAAGCATTATATTTTGACCAGTCAAAAGTCTGGAAATATTTTAGAATAATAGTTTAAAACTATGAAATAACACAAATGGAATATAACTAGGTTACAATAAAGGTTTCAAAAGGGGATTTTCACAGCGATGCTGTAGAAGAAACATTTGTGGTTCCCTATAACCTCTCAGTGAACAATTCTTAAAAGAACCATTTTGTTTTATAGTGTAAAGAACAGTTACATAATCTAAATAACTTTTTACCACTATAAAGAACCTTTTGTGCCAATAAAGAACCTGATTATTAAGTGCAAGAATTCTACAAAAAATTCAATCAAATTATATATATTTATATATTTTGAGCTTCAACTTTGTCTATTCCAGCTCTGGACACTCAAATTAGTTTAGTCTATTGTTATGCTGAACATTTTTGTACATAAATTAATTTATGCTACAATTTAAATGTATTAATAAAGTTTTTAAAAGAATACTGGACTCTGATTAGTCAAATAATTCTGTGGTGATTTTTGTGTGTGTAATTACTGTATGCTGAACAGTTAAATTGCAATGAATTTACTGGAATCACTATGTATGTATGTATGTATGTATGTATGTATGTATGTATATATATATATATATATATATATATATATATATATATATATATATATATATATATATATATATATATATATATATATATATATATATATATTATATTGTGTATTTATTTTTCTTGTTATTTTTTTGTGTAAATGTAAACTTTCCTGTTGTAACGTTAACGAGAGTGATAGAGACAGACCATATTGTTATGTATGTTATATTGTATATTTATTTTTCTTGTTATTATTTGTTTGTGTAATATTGGGTTACACTTTATTTTAAGGTGTCCATGTGTAACAGTTCTAGGTTAAATTCACTGTTACTAGTGCTTCTTCACTACACTAGGGGGCGGTGTCCTCAGTTGTTGATAGCAGAGAAGAACTGAAGTTAAGGCAGAGGTAACTAAAACATGGATGTGAGTTGTAGTATTCATCCTTGGTTTGGCTTTTTGATGGGATTTTTTTCTTTTCTTTGCCATTCATTTAAGCCTTATGTAATAATTGAGCACATGCTGAATAAGTGTTGAGACAAGCTTCTCTATTGGACTGTTTCATGCTAAGTTTGATTGCGTAATGTGCGTGGGAACTACCAATGGATTATATTGACTGAGTTTACCGTCTTTGGAACTGTTTAAACCTGTGGAACTTTACAACAATGAAGGCTTATGACAAACAGCGTTGGAAGTTCAGGTTTTTCTATCAAGCAAACCGTTGACTGATTTGAATGAACTGATTTGTATATACAGTATGAAGTGTGCTGTTGTGGAGGGTGAATACATTTGTTGTTACTTGTTTGGCACTTAAATATAACCACTGCAAAAGTTCAATGGATGGCACCCTACCTCTTTATAGTGGTTTCGTTCTATCTTTTGAAATTTAAGATGGTATGTTACACTTAACGGCGCCTGAACAGGGACATTCTGGATAATGTTGAGTGAAAGTAGTGTGTTTATGTGTTTTATTTATGTATCAGCAAAGTGGTATAAGTTGTTTGGTGTAAGTTTGGTGTTTACTCTCCTGAATAATATATCCAAATGGATGATCCTGCCGAGGACGGGAGTGAGTCTCAAAGAGAACCTAATTATAGTGCAGAAGAATTTATGGTGTGTCGAGAGCCCATACAAGATCTGATTCAATCATTTAGTAGTCTTTATTTAGAACCTGAGCAGGACGATGAGGCTAATGAGGTTGAAGATAGTACTCAATTACCACCTCCCCTGCCTCTTGAAGAGGAGGATGAAAGTCTTATCTCTATGGTTTTGGCCAATAGAGTTAAATATTTGGAAAATTCAATGAGTAAGGTAAAGGAAAAACTGAATATCCATTTTGATAAACCCAGTTTCTGGATAGTTTAGATACCTATCAGAACAAAATCAGTTCTTTAGAAGTCCAAGTCAAAGACTGTTAAAGATCCTTGAGACAACGAGAGGAAGCGATAATTTTAGAATCTAAGAAAGAGTGTCAAGAGTGAAACAGGTCTTAAAGGAGAGCATTCAGGATCTGGGACATGCAGTTATGGACTGTCTCAAGCGGAGAGATGCTACCTCCACACCTGCAAGGCATTCAACTCCACTGCCAGATACTTATTCTCAATCAATTCAGTTTAAAACTCCCATAAATCTTGAGTTTCCTAAATTCAGTAGTCTAGATGGAGAAGATCCTATTGCATATTTAGAGAAATGCGAAGAGTATCTCGCTATCCAACCTTTGAGTAATGCTGAGATATTGTCTATGTTGTCATCTGTGCTTACCCATACGGCTAAGGACTGGTGGATAGCAGAGAAAGCATGTGTTAAGACCTGGACACAATTTAAGACAGTTTTACTTCAGTCATTTCTACATGAAGATCATGAGGTGGAGGAGGAGAGAAGGATCAGATAAGGAAAACAGGGAGTGGATGAGAACATTCAATCTTTTGTTTATCAATATAGAGCTTTGTGCTTGAGATTAACCATGACGGATTGTGAGTTTCTTCAAGCTTTATTGAGGAATTGGAATCTGCTCATTGCTAGTATCTTGAGAGGGACTTTATCCACAATAGAGGAGCTAGTTCGTGTGGGCACACTGGTGGAATGGGACCTGAATGAGGAGAGATTTTTCTGGAGGTAGAGGCAAGCTGAACAAGCAACTTTGCGTGGAGGAGGAAGATCAAGTCGAGGGAGGTCAAACAGCCATAACACTGCTGTGTATATAAGTCTTCCATGTCTACTCTGATGCTGCCTTCAGATATTTCATAACCAACATTTGGAGGCAATTATTGATACAGGTAGTACTTATTATTTTACCCAAGAGTCTCTGTGAAACCAGATCAAGCATGAAGGGGAGATTTTACAGTCTAGTAAGGGTCAAACATTTTCTATGCACATATTCAAAATGCACTTGGTAAAGTTTCTCTGCAGTGTGTAGTGCATGGCCAAGCCTTTTCTTTATTTTATTCGTCCTCCCTTATTTTACTAACCCTCCTGACTTGAAGCTTGCTGTTACATCACCCTCAAGTACTAGATTGCATGTAGCACTTCCAACTAGACAGCAGACCAATGTTAGTCAAGCTATGATGGAGTTGTTGAATACAGCTGAGGCTTCAAGAAGTCAAAAAATAAATTTGGAACACTTGTTGTTCGATTGGTATTTCCATCATTACTCATCAGATCAATACAAAAGACAAAGTAATGGCGAGGAAGAGGGCATATCCAGTACCCATTGATAAGCAAAAGTTTGTTTATGATGAAATAGCTAAAATACTGGAGAAAGGAATTATCAGACCTTCTACTTCATGGGCTGCTCAGATAGTACTTGTACCGAAGAAGGACTTTTCAACGAATGATGAATTCTATTCTGCAAGACTTCAATGTCAAGTTTTGCTTAGTCTATATCGATGATATTGTGGTCTATTCCTCCAATGTCAAGGAACATTATGGGCATCTTTGTCGATTGCTTACTGAACTGGAGACTTCAGGTCTGACGCTGAATTTGAAGAAGTGTAATCTTCTGCAAAAATCGTTGACTTTTCTTGGGCATGTTGTATTGGAAGGAGGAGAGAGAGTCAGAGAGTTCCTTTATTTGTACCTGTAGGTAAATTAAGTTCCAGAGAACAAGTTTAGGCAGTTTCTGTTATATTCTGGTCTTTATACTCACAGACTCCAGAATATCTTGTTAAACACCCAACGGGTGGTGGTTTATTAAACAATAAGTTTGAACACATACATAGAGAATTCACAGTGTAACCGCATAACATGCGAGCTTCATAACATGCGAGCCTCGCCGTGCATCTCACTAAACCGTCCGTGTGTGCAACTCACTAAAAGGTCCGTGCTGCGACCACAGTGTTATCAAGGATCCGCCTCATAGCACATTCCCACATGCTAAACAATCACTATTGTTACAGTTTCTCAAACATATAAACGATAAAACAACATACAAACAAAAACAAGACATTGAAATCACACTAAAACAATTTACTCCATCTTAGTACTATTCATAAAATTAATCGCTACTGGAACATACTACTGGAGTGAGGACAGAACCTGGTAGAAGCCATAAACTTCCCTGTTCCTAAGTTGGTGAAAGAAGTCCAACGCTTTCTAGGACTAACAGGATGGTACCATCGCTTTATCCCACATTTCTCTGAGAAAGCCCCACCTCTTCTTTTCTGTCTTTTTATTATTGACAAGACATAGCTGCTTATACAAAGTAAGAGCCCGATGACATGCACCTCTTCATGCGCTTAAGAAAAAAGGTGCTAGATGGGAATGTATGGCCGAATGTCAGCAAGCCTTTGAAACTCTTAAAGAAGCTCTTCAGTCTGCCTCCATACTGTGACCTCCTGACTTCAGTTGTTACTTTTGATTGCAGACAGATGCTTGTAATATAGGGCTTACTCAAGAGCAAGGTGAGAATGTAGTTGCATACGCTTCGAGACTTTTGCAAGGGGCTGAAAAGCATTATTCTTCCACAGAGAAAGAGTGCTTGGCAGCCGTGTGGGCAGTGAAGAAATTGTGTGAGTACCTAGAGGGGTGTCGTTTTGATATTGACAACCTTAAAATGATGATTGCCTTGACAGTCACAAACAATGGGACCGATGGATTGCTGAGTTTCAATATGCCATCAATTCCACCTGGCAAAAAAGTATGGGCCATACTCCGGCTGAGGTTGCCTTAGGCAGGAAATTGAAAGTTCCATTGTAACGACTGGTGTACAAGCCTCCAAACCCTGACCAGTCGGAATACACTTTGCTATAGTGGCAAAAAGCAGTGCTAGAAAGAGTTAAGGAGAATGTGAGTAAAGCGCAAGAATGACAAGCCCAATATTATGATCTATGTAGGAGATCAGTACAGTATGAAGTAGAAGATTTAGTTTGGATACTCACCCATTGTCTCGTGCAGGTAACACTCTCCAATAATACGGGGAAGGTTTCTGCATGTTACTGTCTTTACTTTTACGCAACACAACAAGATTAAATGAAATACATTTTCTCATATGTATTACCTCGTTACTTTATCTGACTCCATACATGAAAAAGGTTTTAATGATATCTGAGCATCATTAAAAGTGAGTTAATGTTTGATTATTCTTTTTAACTCTTTAAGTATATTTTACCCGTTCCAGATTAGGAAACTATGTTGTTCAGAGGTCCTCACGTCTTCTGTTTAATGTGGGTCTCACATACACAAGCTCATCAATTTTGATCACTAAACAGAGGTAATTGCTATATACCTGAGATCGGTCACATTCACGTTTACTCAATCGAAGATACTTTGGTATAGCCCCCATGGAACTGCATACACTTGAATTTAACTTAAACTTTTACTTCAGTAGAGGTATGGCCACTATTACAGATATAAGCTGACCAACATTACTTCTCTTATAATAGCTTTGGATTGGCCATGCTGTGGTTTCCCACATACACTTATCTAAAGTAACATTAAATTAAAACAGAGGTAAGACACACCCAGATTGGTCAAACAGCATTTGCTGTTCTAAACGGTAATTAACTTCTTGTCTTTGCAAACCAAGTACACTTGAATTGATGCCAAATATTAGTCGTCACTAATCTGATGCAAAACTTGCAGGAACATACAAATCCGTTTAATCTACAGTCGGAATAAAATCAAATGTAACAATTTATTATGTCAGGTAAATGTATCATGCCAATTTCATAATCAGTTCAAAGATAAATACAAAACATCAAATGCTCTGCAAACCTGACATCAGAAAATATATGATGCAGAGAGTCTCGGCCACTCTCAGCATCACGGGCTAATTTGAGCTACAAAATGCCACAAGCCTTCTTCAGCATCTCCCTAAATACTCAGACCAAGGCAGAAACCTCTTTTCAAATGTAAACATGAGTTCACAGTGGGAATTTGCATTAATCACCGTCCCAGACTTACTGGGGACAGAGGTTGATTTACATGGGGGCACACCCACAGCAGTTAACAAGATATCTCTAAACTCTCCACACCTTATTACCTTTTTGGTTTACTTATGTGGGAATGAGACCTTTGTACCAGTCGCACTGAGACATTTCAAATGATACCAAACATGTATAATACTGTATGATAATTGTTCATATTAAATCATATAGATTTTTGGGTGAATTCAGGTAGGGATGGGTGAAGGGGATGAGTGTAAATTGGGAGGTGATCAGCTCAAGTGTGATCGTGTCTCGAATGGTAATGGTAATATAGCAAGAGAGTTCAAATGTTAATTTCTTCAGTTAGTTTTCTCAGAGAGTAGCCCTCTCTTCCAGTTCTTCCAGTTTCTCATGTCTTACAGTTTTTGTAGGATTGAAAATAATCCAAGATATTTGAAATGAACAAAGACATTTGCTTTACAGTTTTCCACCCCCTCTTTCCCCAGTGACCATTTGGAGTTGAGGGGCTGATAGTGATCAAGGCCTGTAGGCCAAGGCGTGTGTACTTCGGGGGTCTATGAATTGGCACACCTTTAGTACAATGGGGGAAGTTGTAATTATCTGATTGGTCAGTTTGAACGTCTCACATTTAGGTTAAAGTCACAAGGTCAGGGAAAGGATAAAACAAGATTGTAACTGTTGCTCTGCCTCTTTTATTCTCTGGGTCCCTTTCTTGGAGCTCACTCTCTTTACCTCCTCTTTTCTTTTTCTTTTTCTTTTTCTTTGTCTGTCTCTCTCTCTCTCTCTCTCTCTCTCTCTCTCTCTCTCTTCTCTATATTTTACATATACACATCATCTCATACATCTATTTTGTAATTATTTTAAGTGTAACCATAACCATATTTTGTCATTTAAACCTTTTCATATAATAACCTTTTGGTATTGACTTTGAATTGTTACCTATTGCAATACAGTATTGTCACTCTCTATCTATAGCAATGCTCTCCCACATATTAAGCTATTGTAACTGCGCTTATTTCCGTAGTTGGTATAAGTAGCAGTGGGTGGTAATAGACAAGAAATGTACAGTTTTCTTCCATCTTGCTGACAATGTTTCTTTAGTCATTCGGCAGACTTGCAGCCTGAACCCTTGTATGAAATCCACCCTTACAATTTTATACAAAAGTGTTGGTGGCCAAATGGCAAGGTCCCGCTGAAATAGTGGCACAGGCTAACAGAGTGAATTATAAGGTAAAATTGCTCGATGAACCTTGTAACATTGACATATCATGTTGAACAAATTGAAACTTTTTTGGGGCTGTCCAGCCTTCTCCTAAAGTGTTGGGAGAGTAAAAGTTCCAGATTGAATTCACAGTTACTAGTGCTTTTCCGCTACACTAGGGGGCGGCGTCCTCAGTTGTGAGGGTGAGGATGCCGATAGCAGAGAAGTGAAGTTAAGGTAGAGGTAACTAAAACAAGGATGTGAGTTCTAGCTCATTGTCCTTGGTTTGGCTTTTTGATGGGAAATAGTTTTTCTTTGCCATTAATTTAAGCCTTATGTTCTAATTGAGCACATGCTGAATAAGCTTATCTTTTGGACTGTTTTATGCTAAGTTTGATTGCGCAATGCACATGGGAACTACCAGTGGATTATATCGGCTGAGTTTGTTGTCTTTGGAACTGTTCAAACCTGTGGAACTTTACAACAATAAAGGCTTATGACAAACAGCATTGAAAACTCGCAAACCATTAACTGATTTGAATGAACTGATTTGTATATGTGGAGTGTGCTGTTGTGTATGGAAGGCATTTTCTGCCAAATTTAAATAAATAAATTAAATGATTAAAATGAAAATTAAAACCAGATTAACGATTTCATTACAGAAAACAGTACGCAAAATATGTGACAAAATTGAGAATGAAATTAAATGATTTCATTTTCACAGCATTATCCCTGTCAAATTGAAAAATAAAATGCAATTGGTGATTTCACATTTCATTTTCACTACAGTAACATTGGCCGAGGCTCTCGGTTAAAGCCAGTGGGTATTAATGTCTGGCTATAATTGTTGTAGAAATTGTGTTACTAAGACTTTTGTACACCCAAATAGTTGAATTTCCAAAACAGCCTAATACATGAATGAACCTCATCGTCGATTATGGTCTAGTCTGAGTCTAACATCATAACTAACATGGTCAGGCTGGTTGTTTCCATGTTCTAATGCTGCGTCAGCTTCCCGCAAAAGCTCCCTAACAGATTTCGCCATATCTTGTCGTCTCGATTACAATATAATCACATTTAAATAA
Organism: Vimba vimba; assembly: GCA_022828995.1. Classification (NCBI taxonomy): domain Eukaryota; kingdom Metazoa; phylum Chordata; class Actinopteri; order Cypriniformes; family Leuciscidae; genus Vimba; species Vimba vimba. Next base: position 5,333,200 of record CM040823.1, on the reverse strand, counting down.
TTTTGTTTCACACAATCAATTCATGCACACGGGACGTCGATGACTTAGCTTTACAGAAGGCGTGTCTCAGCGCCGTTACTAGAATAAGCCACACCCACTCATTAACATAGAATTTGCATGCAGGTTGTCTTTGAAAATGAAAACGAAAATGAAAACTGTGAAATAAAAGAGGAATTAAAATGAAAACGAAAATTTACATTTGTATTTGAATTGTGTCACTATTATTGCGTGAGCGTTACTAAAGAGCATTGTAAAAACTGTATTTGTAGTTTCTTTTTCACGTTTGGCTTTTCATTTTAATATTGGCAGTCTTGCCTCGAGACTGTAGTGAAAATGAAATGTGAAATCACCAATTGCATTTTATTTTTCAATTTGACAGGGATATTGCTGTGAAAATGAAATCATTTAATTTCATTCTCAATTTTGTCACATTTTTTGCATACAGTTTTCTGTAATGAAATCGTTCATCTGGTTTTAATTTTAATTTTAATCATTTAATTTATTTATTTAAATTTGGCAGAAAATGCCTTCCATAGTTGTGGAGGGTGAATACATTTGTTGTTACTTGTGCACTTAAATATAACCACTGCAAAAGCTCGACGGATGGTACCCTACCTCTATTGTGGTTTTATTCTATCTTTTGAAATTTAAGATGGTATGTTACACTTAACGGCGCCCGAACAGGGACATTCTGGATAATGTTGAGTGAAAGTGGTGTGTGTATATGTGTTTTATTTATGATTGAAATTTAAGATGGTATGTTATACGTGATACAGAGTACTGAGTAATATTAATTAACTACATGTACTTACTATAGGGTTAGGGATAGGGTTTGGTTTGGGGTTAGTTGCGTGCAATTGTGCATAGTTTTTAGTAATTACTACAGTAACTAAACGTAATGTTTAACCAGGATACTGTAAAATACTCGAGCCCTCACTGATCACAGCTGCTGTGCTGCATCATTTGTAGGTTTGACTCTGAGGGGCCATTTACAACACACAGTTTTCAACTGAAATGCGTTTTAGCTGTTCATTTACACTACAACGGCGTTATGGGGGCCTGAAAACGCAGACATTTGAAAACGGTATTCAAAGTACAAGTTTTTGAAATCGATAGCATTATCGTCTACGTGTAAACCACAAAAACGTGAATTTGTGAAAGCGGTGATATAGTCACGTAGTCTATAGTCAAGTAGTATTTCTTTACAAAGTAGGGTCAGTGTGAACAAGGATAATTTTGACAATGTTGTCTGTATGCGAGAAACGCAACAGTTTTTACTTTGCGTTTTTAGTACAATGGTCAAGTCTCTGTATATTTTTCATCTATGTGGTATGGTAATATATTTTTTCCTACAGCTGATCTCTTCTGTGTATGTTGTTTTTAGTTATATTAAGTTTTATTTATTAGTTTGGGTGTTTGGAGCTCTTTAGAGGGTGTTGTGTCCCACAACAGTTTTTATGAGTTATCCTTTTCACTTCATTTTCTACTTGTTTCATTTTCTCCTGCAACCTGCAATAGGATAACTCAATCCAAAAATGCTTTGAAATAAAATGACAAATTATCCCTTGCAACTAATCATGAATTATTAGGTGTAATATTAGAGATACAGACACATAAAAGCAGCCAGAAGGGGTTTGGTCTGTTGTGTTTATTTAAAATACATGGCAACATAATTCATTAGTACCGCTGATAATCAGTTTTCCAGCGAAGGCAGAGAATACAGTTGTCTTTCTTTTTTTTTTATTCTTCGCCTTTTTGACATCAAATGTAAACCACATAACACAGCAACCTGTCTGCAGTGCAAATAAGATGACGGCTAATTAGCTGTAGCGCTTCTCCAGCTTTAAACAGACAGCAGCAGCGACCTTCCCAACACTGAAAGAAACGGCATTAAAACACTCATATCAAATGCTTTAAATAAAGCTCGGCTGAATGATGATCAAATGCATGTGGAAAACGGGAAGAATATTTTTCTAAACTAAAAAAACAGACAACATAAAAAACAATGTTGGTCTCAAACAGTGTGATAGTTTGATATATTTCATAATCTCATATGTACCTTGTTTCTGAAGTCTTACTGTGCACAGTAATAAAACCAAACCTTAGTAATGATGGGCCTGATGATGCACTATTTATTTGGAAATATGACTGGGATTTAATGAGAAAAGAATATCAAATATTTCCTCCTAAAACTTTCCTTAAATTAAGCGGAATCCAATATGCTTTTAGAAAGACAGGAAAGATTCTTCGATAAAATACGTACAATAAGTGTCACTGTCCATTTTTCTTTTTATCACATGAAACACTGATAAAGGGCTTCCATCAATGCATGAAAAGTTTGGGGTCAGTAAGATTTATTATTATTTATTTAAAGAAATTAATACTTGAATTTACAGAGGATGCATTCAATTGATCAAAAGTGAAAAGTGGCTTTCGCTTTCAAATAAATGCTGTCAATCCTGAAATAAAAGTATCACGGTTTCAATAACAATATGACGCAAATGTTTTCAACATTGCTAATAAGAAATGTTTGTTAAGCATCAAATCAGCATATTAGAATGATTTCTGAAGGATCACGTGATGCTGAAGACTGGAGTAATGATGCTGAAAATTCAGCTTTGCATCATAGGAATAAATTAAAATTTAAAATATATTAAAACAAAAAACATTTATTTTAAATAGTAAAAAAAAAAGAAGACAATATTACAGTTTTTACTGTATTTTTGATCAAATAAATGCATCAAGTCAAAAACAGAAACAAAAAATCTTGCCAAACCCAAACTACCCCTCTAACTGATCGTGATTCATTTGAACAAATTATACATTTGAGCAAATTGACTGACTTTGGTAATTCTGCCCATTTAAAACAGTTACCCCTTTTCTACGAAAATGATGCTGGAACTCGTGTCAAGACCGGTGCTCAGCTGGGGATCTGTGAATCTCTCGAGAGCCGGAATAATGCGTAAATGATTGTTACTGCATAACCTTTCCACAAGTACATCGCTGTGCTTAAAGGTGCAGGACGGAATATTGACAGCTAGCGGTTGAAATGGGTACTGCAGTCCAAATTCAAAATACTGGAGAGAAGTGTTTGCCCCGCCCCCTCCTCCTCAGACTCACACTGGTTGCCAGATTGAGGGCACTTCGACAGTGGAAGGCAACAAGCCTTACACTGTATATTTATCCGTGATTTAATGAGCATTTTAATATGCTTCTTTTTAGATGGATGCCGATGCTTTTTATGTTTTATAGAATCTGCAATCTCTGACCCAGTTTGTTTGCTGGCTTTCATGGCTGCAATACGCTGTTTTCGGGCAACTGGAAACCCGGGGTGTCGAAATGTTATTGGGTTAACTGACATTTGATGAGTCTTAATGAGTGAGTCATTGAATTATTCATTGAACCAATCCATTTAAAAACCGATTCATTCAGTAACGAAACACCACCATGTGTTGCACAGAGATGCGAAACAGTGCTGTGGCTTTTGTTTGGAACTATATTCGTTTGAGAGAGCCAAAACAGGCAATTTTGTGTCTAAAATGTAAGTCACTTAATACTAACTTCTTGTTTATTGAACTGTTGTATAAAATCAATATCACATTTGTAATCATGCTGATATTTGGAGAAAATAAATGGCACTTTTCGTGTGATATTGATAGACACGTACTCGATAATGTCAGATCGCTTTTCGTTAGATATATATATCGCACAACCCTCGGTATTACATTTGGTTTGAAACTTTGCAGCCATTAAAAATGTATATAATATGAATGTGTGTAGAATGAATAAAATTCAGACTTACTACAGTCGCCATGTTATTGTCATGTGACCTACAGCATTGTGTCGCTTCACTACCATTGACAAATCCTCTCCCGTGGCCTCATGGGATAGTAAAGATCCATTGTATGCACACTCGCCGGAAGCAGTAAGGTCATAGAATACTATGTATTCAGACATATTACTCTGTTGATGTATTGTTTTTCAGTTTTTTCAAAATGTTGCGGTTTGAATTGAAATCTCTTTCGGAATGCAATGATGCATCGGCTGAATGTGCTTGACATTCATTTACTGTACTTGCATAGAGCACGTTTCAGGCCTACGAGGCTGATTCGATGGAAATGTGCTGAATGGTTCCAGACTGGGCACCGGCTCCAGCACCGTCGTCTTGTCGTGGAAAGGGGGGAATGTATGTTGAGAAAGAAGAGAAAAAAAAACAGCAGCACGGAAAATGCAAATTTATTAAAGATACAAAAAATAAATAAATACAAAAAGACACTAATCCAAGAAAACTTCTATTCCCAAGATGCCAGAATACATGACCGCAGCAGCATGCTCACGTGATAATGAAAGAAAGAATGAACGGCGCTTTCATTCGCCTGCTTGAAACAAAAGAGTGAGCTGCACTGAATCTAAAAGGTGCTTCGATAACCAATGGCGCAGGATCAACGACCACAAAAACAAAAGCAAACGAACGGAACACAAAACATCTGGGGGAAATTGTGGAAAGCGACCAACCGAAACAGAACTGCATTCACATTATTGAGTAGTTCCAGTACGGGACCGGATCGGTAATGTTCATACATGGTTTGACACAACGGAGAGTGATGCAGGTACCATCTGCAGTTGGGACCCAGTGAAACGTCCTCCACGCGGGGCGGATGGTTAGTGTTCGTCTGGACACGGGGACGGGGACAGGTAGCCGTTGGTGCCGTGAGCCCCGTTGGTCCCGTTAGTGTGATGTTTCTGAGAGGGAGGAAGAACCTCGTCTTCATCAGAGCTGGATTCAATGTCACTGCGGTCATCCTTTGACACCTGGGAAGATTATAGAGATGCTTAAGATTACAATACACGCTATTCTTATGACAGAGTTCAAATAATAAACAAATAATTTAACTAATTGCAATGAGTCATAATTTTTGTTGTGATAGAAAATGATAACCACCTACATTTAACAGTTATCTAAGAATAATTCCTGCCAACATACACTACAAATGTGTGGGGTTGGTACGTTTTTTGAATGTACTTGAAAGAAATCTATTATGAAAGAAGTGTCACATGATCCTTCAGAAATCATTCTAATATACTGATTTGTGTGTGTGTGTGTGTGTATGGAAACAATGGTGCATTTTTTTTTTCACAGTTCCTTGATGAATAGAAGGTTCAAAAGAACAGCATTTATTTAAAAATAGAAATCTTTTGAAACATTTTAATGTATTTACTGTCATTTTTGATCAATTTAATTCATCCTTGCTGAATAAGTGTTAAACAACATTACTGACCCCAAACCTTTGAATGGCAGTGTATCTGAAAAATCAGACTCTAAGAAGCTTAATGCATGCATGCACAGAACAGAACACTTTTACAATGAACTACTTACATGTAAAGGATTCCATTTTCCCGCCTTTGATGGCAGCGTGTGAAGTAGAGAAGAAAGAAAAAGCAAATTTATATATAAAATATATAAACCAAGTTTGATAGTAGATGTAACAATCTGATTTTTAAAACAACATGAAACGCAGCTCACAAGATGACCTTCAATGAGAAAAAAAGTAATAAAAACTCAGTGAGTGTTTTAGCGCAATTTTCTGACGTCATGGGATCACAACACTAAGAGATAGTAAATATTTTCCTGGATTTTTTTTTTTTTTTTTTTTTTTTGGTGCGTTCCCGAGATTAGACCTTCCTTAACATAATGCCGAAAACCCGAAGTCTCTAGGTGGTCTGGTTGAGGAGGAGATAGAAGTGCAAGATTGGTGCGCACAGACAGAACAGAAATCATGAGTTAACAATCGCAATTTTGTCCGGTGGAAAATTGCGCTAAAAAGTAGGGAGGGACTTAATTTTATCAACTGCCAATTATCTGACGATTGTAACTTTATGGAAATCATTTTCCTGTTTTTGATCATCATGGGTGCCTTATTTAAAAGCTGAGGTAATTTATGTTACATCTTATACATCCACATCCACAGATAAACCACAATACTGTCCCAATAGTGTGTTAATTCTCCTTGTTTAATCAGTCAAAATGTCTATCTGTGTTTTATTCAGCTACAGCGATTGCTGGATGTCTTTGTCAATATTAGGGATTTCCTGGAATGTCATAAATTATATTAATCCTATGAGTCTCACTTGTGGTCTTCCTGTACGAGGGCGCCCTCCGGTGTCGAGTATGAATTAAACAAATTACATGTGAGAGTTAGCACTCCATAATGCTCAAATTGTCCTGTTGTGGGTAAAAATAAAATAAAAAATACTGCTCTCTAAAGATATTTGAAGTAAACATATGATAATCCCTAAGTTTTTTCATCCGAATGTGCACTGTCTGCTTGTGTTTTATGACAGATGGCAACCAGTGTTAAGGTGCAATAATGATACCTACTGTACGTTGGGATGTCAGACAAAAAGTGGCGCTGGTTATCGAGGTAAAATTACGGTTATCGCCTATAACGGTATATTGCAACACCCCTAATTGACCGTTCGCAAAGACCCGACCCCTTTAGTTACTGTTGCTATGTCCGACAAGCCACGCCGCTTGAATTGATAATAAACTTGAATTGAATTGTCAATAGCTTTGCTAATTTAATGGCTAAACATATTCAAGCCCTTGCAATAAGGGTGATGGAGGAGATGGTGTGGTTTTCTGAAGTCTCACCTTTCCTCTGGAAATGGCCCTGTAGGCGGTGCGCACTATGAGATATGACCAGAAGGTGTGCAGGGCCTGCAGCAGGACGAGCAGTGTGTTAAACACCCACCACGATGGATACGGCCCAACGATCTCCCAGCTCTCAAACACGGTAGTGTTTAAAATCCTGCAAAACACACATTTTATTACAACATCTTAGGACATTCCATTAGTTCAAGTATATTCAACAAACATGGCTTCAAAACCCAAATGTGAGATCAGTGGGAAAATATTTGGCACACAGATAGAGGACAGTCTCAACATTAACCATGGCAATTTTCAAGTCTCTAACTCAATCCCTCTAGACTAGAGCCACCAAATGTCCAAAGTTGCACTCATGTTTATGCTAATAACTTTTGAACCATAACGGCTAAAAACAAAGTTATTTTTTCCTCTGATTCCTTGGCTCAAGACAATTCGACATTGATCCACCATGAGAATTTTTCCACCATTTAGAATTTTCTGACAAACATACTTGTGCAAACTCATCCTAGATTTTTCCGATTGCCACTAAAATTGGCACAGATCATCTTTAGACCGTGCTGGCAAAAAGTTAAAAAAGATTTTCGAAAAACCAAATCATTCTTGAGTAACGCGACTACGCGAGCATGCCAAAATGGACATGAGGCTGTATCTCTGCGAAGACTTGGCGTAATAAGGCCAAACTTGGTACATGTCATCACAAGCATGACCTGAGGCTACTAGCAGCGTTTTAGCACAGCGCCACCTACTGGTCAAGAAATATGAAAAAAATAAAATTCTAATAACTTCTGAACAGTTTGCCCAAAAATCATAGAACGGATCTCTTTTGATTAAGTGCAGCATACCGAGTCGAATGATACCCAGTTCTCCGGTGTCAACCATTTTGGATGTCAGCCATTTTGAATTATGTCAAAATGCCATATTTTACAAACGCATACGCTTATTTTTACGAAACGCGACGTGTCATTGGCACCATGCCTTGAAGGTACTCATAAAGTTTCGAGACAGCACCATTTTGTAGTCAAAAATTACTATGAATTTTCCAAAAATCCAAATAGCTTTTAATTAATTCTGTCTATTTTAATTAATCTAGAGTGGGACTATGCCGGCAAAGAGTTTCTGATAGACAAAACCGTTTTTAAATAAAGCATTAACAAAATGAATGGCATGAGGGCAAGCTGATTCTGAGGCTGTAACTGCAATGCTTTTTGGCATATTGAACCAAACTTTGTGACCACACCACATCGATTTGGTAACAGCGCCACCTCTTGGTCAAAAGTGAAAAGCAATTGAATTATATCACTAGTCGGTGAATGCATTTATGATTTTCAGCCTTTTTGACTATCATCCTTGTGTGTTATAGTGTTGTTATAGTTGAATAAAACTGAAACCAAATGTTTTTGTTAATTGAAATAAAGCCGAATAAAATGTAAATATTAGATGGTAAACTATGTTGCTTTGGCAACTAACTAAAATTAAATAAGTTTAAGCTGAAGTACAAAAATGTCTAAAACTAAAACAGAATAGCTTAATAGAAATATAAAAAAACAAACTAGAAACAGAAAATATAAAAATAAAATTATTATAAATTGTAATAAATTACAATTAATAAAAATGAGAAAAGCACACAAAAAAATTAAATGAAAACTTAAAATAAAAAAATAAAAGCTAATTAAAAATATTAATAAATGACTATTAATATTAATAAATACAAAATAGTAATACTGCTGCATTTCTCAACCTTCTGGCATTCAAAAGGTAATGTAGATCTGGAAATAAACTGTTCTAGGACGTTATCGTTTTAGGACAAATTTAAATGATTAATGTTAATCAACGAAGCAACATTTCAGATTCTGCAGGACACTAAATTAAATGTAAATCAAATGAGTGATACTGATCATGCAAACTCTTTTATAAAAGGTCAGCTTTCATTGCTGCATTGTAGCACAAGATGCACGACTCCTAATCTCTAAAATAAGACTGAATCAAAATTGACATGAACAGCATATCAGTGAATACAGGGACTATGACAGCAGCTCTGTGAAGGCCATTTCATAATCATTACTAAATGACAGTGAGGACTCTGAGGACCAGAGGCTTGGGCTGCTGCCGTCACATCCATCATCAACTCAATGGTTCCTCACGTGGAGCTGAATCTAATCGCACGCTTTGATTAGACCGTTTCTCTAATTCCATTAGAGTCACACAAACAAGTACTCAAAAGCCACAGTAGACACTTAGATGAAGTGAGTGAATAAAACAACTTTCCAGCACTAAATGATTAATGAAGAAAAAGCACAGATGACTCATTCTGAAGAAAAGAATCATGTCAAAAGAATAATGGATCTGAAAAAGTCACAGTAGTGAAATTTGTGAGATGACGATACACCTGGTATTAACATCAGCTAATTTCAGGCACAAACATGGTCCAAAACTTTATGTGATCATATCAAACCACATTCAGAGGTGCTAAGCTGAGGTAGAAAAATTGGATAGGCATCCATTGGATATGGATAATTTGATCACACTATTCTCATGCCAACATGCACATTTACATCGTGTTTTAACCTTTGTGTGAGTGTGTGTGTGTGTGTGTGTGTATTTTATTGTTTTTACTACTTTTCCAATATTTCTTTTTTATGAAATCAATGTTATTATTTTATATACTATTATGTTTTTTATAAAAACAATTTAACTAGATTTTATTTTTAAATTTCAGATTTCATTTTAATTTTAGTTTAAGTTTTAGTAATTTTGTTGTGCTTTTGCCATTTGTATTATTTTTTTAATATTTATATTTAACGTTAACTTATTTTTATTTCAGTTTTAGTCATTTTAGTACTTCAACTTATTTCAGTCATTTCTAATTTTCATTTGTTTTTTATTTTTTCATCCAATATTTACATTGTATTTGACTTCAGCATTATTTTAAAGAAGAAAATAATTTGAATAGTTTTAGTTTTAGTTAACAATTACAACACTGGTTAAAATTATTTCTTGTGGAAATCAGCACTGCCACACATTTTTATCCATTTTTAGCCAAAATCTGAAAAGTTGTCTAAAAAAACATGTTTAAATGTTAAAGCACAATGCTATTTCCTTTTGCAATAAAATGCTAATTATAGGTGTAAAAAACTAAGATCCCATCTGTTTTCTCTCATTCTGGACTCTTCCACATCTCAACACTACTGCTGTAGCCATAGTAACTATTACTTGGCAACAACACTGACTGAAGGTGTCAAAACCTGAAATAAAAACGCTGGAAAAGATGATAAAATAGAACATTTCAGATATACAGATGAGAACGAGAGGTTCTGACACATAATCAACGCACATCATCTGTTACTGACAGGAGTGTCTTACCATACAGGATACACTCCCAGCCTGGAACTGATGAACACCAGGGCAAACATGATGAACAGGACGTTGCAGAGTCTCTGGCACTTGGAGTAGTTGGCCATTTTAGCAGCCTGCAAACACAAACTTGCTGCATGATTTATAATCAACATGACAGACATCTAATGCATGCAAATAGCACATTTTGCATCACCAATCTTGAATCCTGAATGTACAGTAAGACTAGATTCAGACTGCAGGTTAATGTGCCCAAATCCGATTAATTTGCTCATATGTGTCTCAGATCTGTTTTTGTCATGACAGTGTGAACGGCACAAACCACATAGAATCTGATCTTTTCGATTCTGATATGTGCCACTTTCATATGTGGTACTACACCCGATATAGTTCAGATGTTTTGCAATGCGACCTTCTGTCTGAATAGTCATATCCGAATTCATGTGACTTTTACGTCATCTAGAGGAACATTCGTCACAACACTGAGCTCATGGGAATCACATTTTACAAAGCCGATGTTATCAAGACAGTTTCGAAAGGTAGTCAGTGGGAGGACAGTGATGTGTCAGAACTCATAAGTATTACAGAGACAGCTCTACAAGCAAAACATGAGGGCTCATTTCATAAATATTTAAAAACTCTGCTCTCTTTTTTCGCATCCTCGTCTTAGTTTTTAATATTGTCTGCGCATAAATTCGCTGGCTTTGACGGCAGATCACACTATAAATAAACGCGTAATCTCTTAATGTTCTCTGTATTTGCTTCCATATAACAGTGCGCTGCATGACGCCTTTTATTGTCCTTTTGCGCATGTGGGTCAGTTATTATAATAATAATAATAATAATTTGTTACATTTATATAATGCTTTTCTGGGTACTCAAAGCGCTTTACATATGGAAGGGGGGAATCTCCTCAACCACCACCAATGTGCAGCATCCACCTGGATGATGCGACGGCCGCCATATTGCGCCAGAACGCCCACCACACACCAGCTTACTGGTGGAGAGGAGACAGAGTGATGAAGCCAATCAGTATATGGGGATGATTAGTGGGCCATGATGGACAGAGGCCAAGTCAGGACCTCGGATTAACGTCTCATCTGAAGGATGAGGATGGTCCAGTTCAGGACCATGATCTGTTCACACTGGAATCTAATATTGGCCACATTTAAAACAACAATGTGAATAGCTACACAAAAAAAATGGATCTAAGTGTAAGACTGGAAAAACTGGAAGAGAGGGCAACTCTCTGAGAGAACAAAGGAAATTAACATTTGAACTCACTCTTGTGCACCATTCGAGATGCAAGTCTCACCTCAGAATCATCCTAATCTACATCTCTTTCCCTCTTCCCCCATTCCTTCTCTCTCATGCTGAGATCACCAAAATTCACCCAAGAATCTATATGGTTTAATGTGAATAATTATCATACAGTATTACACAAACGGCATCCTGCTCCCAAAAGGTGTAAACTCTGAATGCAAATTCCCATTGTTAGCAAATGTTTCCATGTGAAAGAAGTTTCCGGCTATATAAAGAAATGCAACAAGAGGCTCAGGGAGATTTGTAACTCAAATTAGCCTGTGATGCCGAGTGTATGCAAAACACTTCGCATCATGTATTTTATAATGTCAGGTTTGCATCTTCTCTCTTTATTCCAGAGCATTTGATGTTTTGTATTTATTATCTTTGAACTGATTATGAAATTGGCATGATACATTTACCTGACATAATAAATTGTTACATTTGATTTTATTCCGACTGACTCTGAAATTGGTTTCCCAAGTAGATTAAACAGATTCGTATGTTACCACAAGTTTTGCGTCAGATTAGTGACTACTAATATTTGGCACTAATTCAAGTTCAATGAATTTCCGTTTAGGGCAGCAAATGCTGCTTGACCAACCTAAATCTGGGTGTGTCTTACCTCTGTTTTAATTTAATGTTACTTTAGATGAGTGTATGTGGGGAAACCACAGCATGGCCAATCCAAAGCTATTATAAGACAAGTAAAGTTGGTTGACATATAAATGTAAAAGTAAATGTTACTTTAATTTCAAGTGTATGCAATCACGGTGGCTATACCAAAGTATCTTTGATTGTGTAAGCGTGAATGCGACCGATCTCAGGTATATAGCAATTACCTCTGTTTAGTGACCGAAGCTGGCGAGATTGTGATCGTGAGACCCGCGTTAAACAAGGCGTGAGGACCTCTGAGCTTCCTAATATGAACGGGTAAAATATAAGTAAAGAGTTAAATAGAACAATCAAATGTGTTGCTAAACTATTATACAATTGACCAATAACCAATTGGCAATCTAACTTATATTCGAGATTGTGATAAAAATGGAGTCAGATAAAAGCTTAAATGGAATTAAATTACTTTGCCACGCGGGAAGACAGTAACACGCAGAGACCTTCACCCGTTCTGGCAGAAACCCCAATTTGGACCGATAAACGGGCTTACAATGAGCAATAAATCGGAACTGAGCACTAAAGCTTGCGGTGTGAACGTAACCTAAGTGGTCCAGTGTGACATCATATATACCAAGAGTTCAGGGGGTTTATGATAGGGTTTGGTGAATAAGAAAAAAACGAATCGAAATGTAATATATTATTTCACAAAAATCCTGACCTTGGCCATTGGTCTTGTGTGCACAGCTATGCACATTTCATGTCACGTAACGTGTATTTATTCATCTTGATTTCTCACAACTTGTGTGCTTTTTCAGGGCGAGTCGGGAGTGAACTGTGCCACTAATAGAGTCTCTTGAGAACAGACACACACAGAAGACCAACGGCCAATCTCAGGATCTTCATTAAATAATGCATTCAATTTCGGTTTGTTTTTCACCAAAACCTATCCTAAACCCCCAGAACACTTGGAATATACGACACGTTTCGCATCGGACCATTCTGTGATACTTTTGGATCTTTTTGAGCTTGATGTTGGTCACTGTTCACTGCCATTATATGGATGAGCGTGAGCAGGACATTTAAAAAAAACAACAACAAAAAAACCCATCATTTTGTGGTCCAAAAAAAGAAAGAATTAGAACATTAGAACAACAGCAGGGTGAGTAAATTATGACTTAATTTTCATTCTAAGGTGACCTATCCCTTAGAAAATAGCACATGACTCATACTCACTACATTTATAGTACTTTATGGTTATTTATTTGTACTATTTGTGATTTTCCCAGAAAAAAAAATGTCAAGCAAGTTTGGAACAACATGAGCGTGTAAACAGTGAATTTTTTTTTTTTTTTTTTTTTTTGAGCGGACTATGCTTTTAAAATGATCTCTCCCTATCATGTAGACCTGCCAAAAAACTTTCCAACAATAACATTTGAATCTGTAACTTTAAAATTAAAACTTTATTTACCAAGGAATTCCTGTTGCTGTAGGTGATGCCATAGATACTAATAATAATGGGCATATAATTGTGTCTTTGTTCTGTGGTTTTAATGTATGTAATAGGAAATCACCTCCAGCAGAACGTCGGCAGCGTCGTGCAGGCACATGACAAGCGTTCCCACTCGAGCCATGTTATTCACATATGAGAAGGTGATCAGAGAGATGGTGGCCACATGATGCAGGAACATCAGTAGAAAGTCCTGCAGAAAGTCACATGGAACGTGTAAATGTTTATGCACTGTAAATCTAGAAGGAAAATTTTGGGTCATTCCTAATATGTAGTACATTTTCCTGTCCTCATCATACATGTCTAAATACACTTCATAAAACATTAAACTCACAATTTGTTGGAAGCTGATGGAAGTCAAATTAGTTACCTTTTTAATCATAATATCACAATTAAGTGAACATAAAAGTGAAGAAGTTTTTATTTAATTATTTAAATTTATTAACAAATATTCCAGCTGTTTCTTCATTAGTTTAATTGATTTGTTTAAAAAAAAATTAAAGAAAAAAAAAAAATCATATTCATTTCATGTTGGCCCCCTCATGAAAGTGCTTACTGCCGATTGCTGAACTCTGACTGAGCAATTATTGACTATCAATAGCTCTTCATTTTCAACGTGTCAAGTCATTTGATTCCTTTTCTGGCCATTGTGTAAATCAAGTTAGTATTAAAATTGTAAATTTGTCTGAGCTTGCCCACAGATATTTCTGAAAGTTTGTTATACCCTTTTATGTAACACTGTTTTTAAAGTAAAATTCAAAAAATTAAATACAGATTGTGTAAGACTGAAAAAACTGGAAGAGAGGGCAACTCTCTGAGAGAACAAAGGAAATTAACATTTGAACTCACTCTTGTGCACCATTCGCGACGCAAGTCTCACCTCAGAATCATCCTAATCTACATCTCTTTCCCTCTTCCCCCATTCCTTCTCTCTCATGCTGAGATCACCAAAATTCACCCAAGAATCTATATGGTTTAATGTGAATAATTATCATACAGTATTACACATGTTTGGTATCATTTGAAATGTCTCAGTGCGACTGGTACAAAGGTCTCATTCCCAAAGAAGTAAACCAACAGGTATTTAAGAGTTTAGAGATAACTGGCACAGAGAGGAGGGTGTGTCTTCCAGGCAAACGGCATCCTGCTCCCAAAAGGTGTAAACTCTGAATGCAAATTCCCATTATTAGCAAATGTTTCCATGTGAAAAAAGTTTCCGTCTATATAAAGAAATGCAACATGAGGCTCAGGGCGATTTGTAACTCAAATTAGCCGTGATGCTGAGTCTATGCAAAACACTTCGCATCATGTATTTTCTAATGTCAGGTTTGCATCTTCTCTCTTTATTCCAGAGCATTTGATGTTTTGTATTTATTATCTTTAAACTGATTATGAAATTGGTATGATACATTTACCTGACATAATAAATTGTTACATTTGATTTTATTCCGACTGACTCTGAAATTGTTTTCCCAAGTAGAGTAAATGGATTTGTACGTTACCACAAGTTTTGCGTCAGATTAGTGACTACTAATATTTGGCACTAATTCAAGTGTACGTGTTTTGCAAAGACAAAAGTAAATTTCCGTTTAGGGCAGCAAACCTGCTGTTTGACTAACCTAAATCTGGATGTGTCTTATCTCTGTTTTAATTTAATGTTACTTTAGATAAGTCTACGTGGGAAACCAAGGCATGGCCAATCCATTGCTATTATAAGACAAGTAAAGTTGGTTGACTTATATCTATAGTAGTGGCCATACCTCTACTCTAAAATTACTTTAATTTTAAGTGTATGCAATCACGATGGCTATACCAAAGTATCTTTGATTGTGTAAGCGTGAATGCGACTGATCTATAGCAATTACCTCTGTTTAGTGACCGAAGCTGGCGAGATTGTGATTGTGAGACCCGCATTAAACAAGACGTGAGGACCTCTGAGCGACATAGCTTCCTAATATGAACGGGTAAAAGAGTTAAATAGAACAATCAAATGTATTGCTAAACTATTATATAATTGACCAATAACCAATTGGCAATCTAACTTAAATTCGAGGTTGTGATAAAATGGAGTCAGATATAAAATGGAGTCAGATAAAAGCTTAAATGGAATTAAATTACTTTGCCATGCGGGAAGACAGTAACACGCAGAGACCTTCACCCGTTCTGGCGGAAACCCCCATTTGAACTGATAAACGGGCTTACAAATGCTTACAATTAAAGTTCTAAAACTTATTCACTCAAGAGCAGAGAGGGATTTTTCTCTTTGTATTTTGTTCTTTGATTAACAGGACAGACGGCAGCAGGTTTATTAGTCTGCTGTCACTTAAAGAGCTAACGTACAGATCCAATACTGTTACACAACGTGTTTCCACTCAACTATTTACATTGCAAAACCGACTGTATTTATATGAATACTAGACAAGACGGGCATTTTGACATAATTTTGTATGTAGTTGTGTGTTTGTGTAGTGATAGCGCCACTTATATAGGTCAGTGGTGTGAGCGCAAAACCTGCGGGAATGAGTAAAATTATGCGCAATACAAGCACTATTCCTCCTCAAAACCCTCGAAACGAGATGGTTCATCTCAGGGGTTAATCCTAATAAATACAATTCTCTATTCAACCGAAGCAAATGTGTAAGTGAGTGAGGGGAGGCAGGTTTGTGTCAATTCGGAGAGAAGAGAGAGCTAGAACACGCAGCTGGTATCGGTGTATCGTTACTACAGAAAAGGAGTATTGTAACCTTTTCAGATATTTAGGCTAACGATACATATCGAAATATTTATATTTTTAACAACACTAATTGACAGCCTATGCATCTACCATTTTCAAGCCCCAGAAAGGTAGTAAAGACATCATTAAAGTAATCCATGTGACTCCAGTGGATTAACCTCAATTTTATGAAGCAACGTGAGTGCTTTGTTAAAACATAAAAACATAATTTTACCAGTTTATTTACAAAATATTAATCTCTAACGCACGTTCACGAGAGCGCCATGCCGCATGAGTTGTGTTGACGCGAGAGCAGACGTTGTTGTGTGAACGTGCATTGGGAAATTTATATTTTGTAAATATTAATCTTGTCCTGTGAAAACTTGCATCAGTATGGATACAGTACTTTAAAACCTGTTAACGGGCTAAATTTGTGATATCAACTTACAGTATATAGAACTCAGCTTGGCTAGACATATGGCTTTGATTTTCTAGTACAGTACATTTGCTTTACAGTAAACTTCAACTTCTAAAACTTTTTTTTCCAGTTTTGTTTTTTGAAGTGCTTTCTGTATTCTGTATTTTTGTTTTCTAAAGCATTCATGAATTACAAACATTTAAGTTTAGATCTATGCTCAAAAATGGGGGTGAGAGTCCAAAATGTACTGTAGAACAGGAATGACTAATTCAAGACTTTATTCACAACTTGTTCAACAAGAAATCTTGAAATTGAGCAGCTTCATTCTGAAACAGTGTCCTCACACTCTATTCTCTCAGAGGAAATCCTGTTGAAGAAAGCTGTTAAGAGGCCAGGTGTTGCATGCTCCCCTGCAGCATCATGGGATTGAACTGACTCGGCTGAGCAGGTTGATGAAGATGAAGATGAGGAGGAAGTGCAGTGGGGCGAAAAACAGAATGGAAGCATGCCAAACGAAGAGAAGGAGCACACTGGTGCAGGTGGGAATGGGGCAGAGGACGTCCTCAATGTGGGCTGAATTTTGGGCATGGAAAAAACTGAAAGGAAAGAGCAAAAGAAACAAAAACAAGATTTGCATTTTCTGAAGGAAACAGCAAGGTATGCAAGGCAGCAAAAGGATCAAATTTGAGTTTTAGGTTGTACGTACAGTAGGTTTTTTACTGTCACAATATGTCTGGTTTATAGTCAGCTGCAGATAAAATAAATATGTCTGGTTCAGACATATTTGTGGGGACTCTGCATAGACGTAATGGTTTTATACTGTACAAATTGTATATTCTCTCCCCTTACACTAACCCGACCCCTAAACAGACCCATTACAGAAAACTTTCTGCATTTTTACATTTTCAAAAAAACTCATTCTGTATGATTTTATAAGCTTGTTTCCTCATGGGGACCTCAATTTAGGTCCACGCAGAGCCACGAGTCCCTATGAGTCACTGTGCATTGTGCATGTCAAGTCCCCACTGGGATAGAAACACACACACACACACACACACACACACACACACACACACACACACACACAAACACACACAGTGTGTGTTAAGCAGTCCAAACTAAATGAATTGCAGAAGTTTAAAATGAAGGGTTAGCTGTTTCCACCAAACCCTAAGCAGTATGTGCTGCCTTGCAAACACTGTAAAAACAGAAAAACATGCAAACAATGAGCAGAGAAATGAGAGAGTGAGTGCATGAGTTTGACACTGAGGGTTTGTAAAGGAAAGAAGAGAAAGAAACTGCGGTTTCAAGAAGTCTTTGAGAGAAACTGTCCACCTGTTCAAACACAGGCTGAGCATCTCCTGCGTTACACCACAAACCCAATATGGCAGCTGTGGGAGAGCTCTTTCACATCATCAACACGCGATGATTACAGAGCCTGTGGATCTCAATGAAGCTCTGAGACTGCTAAAGGCAGACTGGATTTTAGTTGTTTACATTTGCATTCATTTACATGACATTTGTTTAAGACTTGCGTTGTATCCCAACCAGGTGTCAAGTCATTTGCCTGTCCACAATGAAAGCACATATGATGTGTGGCATGGCGCAATAACAGCCAAACAGAAGATGTTTATATAAATGTTAATATAGAATTATTTGAGGATTTTGGACCAATGATTTCATGGTGGACGGGGCAACAAGAAACAAAGACCATACGACAGATAGAATGTCTAATCGAAGCTATTAGAAAAAAACAGAAAAAACGCAGATTTACGTGGAAGCTTTTACTGTTCGTTGCTTTATTATAAAATCATCCTACATGCAAATGTACAATAATTTCCCAGAATGTTCCTATGAGTGATTTATAAAAGGTCCATGTGCAGAAAAAAGGTTCCTGACTTTAGGGTTGGAGCTTTTATTTAGTTAGTTGGTTAGTGTTCAAAAGATTAAAAAAAATCTTTTTTCAAAAGAAGTCTCTTCTGCTCACCAAGGCTGCCTTTATTTTATCTATTTATTTGATATCCGAAATACAGTAAAACATTGTGAAATATTATTAAAATTTCAAATATTTTTTTAATTTTATTTTAAAATATTCTAAAATGTAATTTATTCCTGTGTTGCATCATGCAAAAGCATCATTACTCCAGTCTTCAGTCACATGATCCTTCAGAAATCATTCTAATATGCTGATTTGCTGCTCAAGATTAATATCAATCTTGAAAACAGTTGTGCTGCTTAAAATATTTGGTTCTTTGATGAATAGAAAGTAAAAAGAACAGAATTTATTTGAAATAAAAAAAAAATTATATTATAATTTTATCTTACTGACACCAAACTTTTGAATGGTAGTGTATTTATTTAGAGTGCTTAATATGCCTGAGTAGTAGAGATAGATTTTTTTTTTTTTAGCAATATTCACAATTATTTACTTGGTCCTTAAATGCCAAAGCTGAAAATAAATTTGCAACAATTTAGATTGCAAAACAATATTTGAAGCAGAACTGCAATGGATCAGATAAATTATTTATCAAGCACCCACCGACTTACAGTATTCAATTGAAAAACTGCTATTTTAACATGTAACAACACATTCACAAAGAAACTTAACTCAGTTTGGTATATGAATGAGGATCATGCATACTGAGCATAAATATGTATTTTTTCATATTTAAACCCTAGGATGAATATTAGAACACAGAATTAATATTAAACACTGCAAGCTTAATCTGAAATGAAGTGGCAGCAGTTATTAATGGTCATGCTTGAATGTTGAAAAGGAAGTTTTGCCTGTGAACAGCAGAGGAAACCAGACCCACACGTGTCTGCTAATAAACCCAGCGTGAGCCTTCTCATGAGAAACTCAAACCACTGAAGCAGACACGTCTAACCAAAACCACACGTACCTTTCTTCTGATGTCCGTGAACTGCGAGAAGAGCAGCGACAGATAGAAGGACAGCTCCAGTATGTAGTAGTAGTGCAAATCCACGGTTAACGGCTACAAAAGTCATACACAACATCGTCAATGCAACACAAGACCACATTTGCAGTGGCCCTAATGAGGATTTTGACACATCACAGCAGGGATTCCCAAACCTTTTTTATCAGGTGAAAAATATTTCAATTTTAACAACACAAAAGCATATTGGTTAATGGTCACATGACATGCAGGTAAATAACATATTTAATATTTAAACAAAAATACATTTAATTTTAAATACATTTACATTTCATTTAATAAAAAAATAATATATTTTTCTTTTAAAATAATGTCATTTTGATATGTTATGATTTAATTAATGATGAGATTTTCATTAATTTTCAAACCCTAGGGGTTTGTGAATCCTAGTTTGGCATTAAAAATGTAAGAATGGCATTATTTGAATATATTTGACTAAAATGTTAAAGGGTTAATTCACCCAAAAATGATAATTCTGTCATTAATTACTCACCCTCATGCCGCTCCAAACCCGTAAGACTTTCGTTCATCTTCAGAACACAAATGAAGGTATTTTGAATGACATCTGAGAGATTTCTGTCCCTCCATTGACAGCTACGCAACTACCACTTTCAAGCTCCAGAAAGGTAATAAAGACATCATGAAAGTAAACCATGTGACTCCAGTGGACTTAAATTTTATGAAGATTAATATTTTGTAAATGAAGTGGCCACAAAAAAAGCACTCGCGTTGCTTAATGTCTTTATTACCTTTCTGGAGCTTGAAAGTATTAGTTGCGCAGCTGTCCATTGAGGGACAGAAATCTCTCAGATTTCATCAAAAAGATCTTCATTTGTGTTCCGAAGATGAACGACAGTCTTACGGGTTTGAAACGAGATGAGGGTGAGTAATTAATGACAGAATTGTCTTGCCAGGCAAAATGGTTAGTAACTTTTAAGGGGATCTTAGGCCTTGTTTAGACCTGGTATTAAGATGCATTTTGGTCGATCGGATAACAAGTGAACAACACTGAATAGAGGTGTAAACGGGGTCTAAAACGTTTTGAGCTTGTTCACTTTCGACCACTTCCAGAGGTAGTCGAAAACGCATTCGACCGGATTGCTTTCGTAGTGTAAACGCTCATGTGGTCGATTGTGTTCAAACAGCCACAAAAGACCGTTTACTCTCCACCTACTGACCTAATGCATAAACATTATGGGAAGCGCCGCTAGCCAGACGGGATTTAAACTTTGTTGGACGAATATTCAAGTTTGATTTGAAGACAAAAAACATACCAAGCACAATGTTCTCTCACCATTCCTGATTTCTAACACTCACTCACAGGGTTCGGCTGGTCTTGTGGCTGTCAGAGCAAAAACTAAAGCTAATGCTCTCTGTATGTTTTTTGCGTTCATATGTAAATTGCGCAAATACCCACACATGAACCCTCCCCTCGAAGAAATCAGGACAGAAGTGGTTGAAAGTGGACAAAAGAGACAGAATATAATACCAGGTGTAAACTGGAACTCGTCTACTTGAGCAAAACGCATCTTAATACCAGGTGTAAACAGGGCCTAAGATTCAGAGAAGGTGGATGGTGGATCTCAAGAGAAATAAATATGATAGTGTGACCAAACCCTTTAATAATTAAGATTGATATAACAAACAGTATAAGTGTACCTGATAGGGGTAATTGTACCAGCACTCTCGGGTGTTCCACAGCCACGGGGTCTTTAAAATCAAACACAGAGAGACAAATTATCTCCAGAGCTTTATATGAAAGACACAAGATAATTTCTTTTGAAAGAGCTTTTGAATTCTGCTGTTTACATCAAAGCTTAGAAAAGACTGAAAATACAATCATTATCCTCAATGCTACATAATTGAAATGCTCTGAATTCACTTTTTCCCTCCTCGATAAACCACATCATTATGTAGGAAAGTTAAAAGCCTGCTATGGTGAAACCGATGATTTCCTGTGAGATCTGCTGTTGTGTTTTGAGAATGCTGACAATATGATCCAATCTAATCCAACTCTTGGATAATTAGCTACTGTATATCACAGCATCTTTCTCAAAGGCCACATACAAGAATAAGACAACCAAAGGCTGCGGCTCCAAACTAGCATCACTCTGGAGGCATCACTTAAAGGTGCTAACATCACTGTATGCTCTTTATACATGCTTTATACATGTTAAACTATCAATACTCAACAGTGAATTCTCACCAGGGCAAGTAGAATCAAGTGCTTTAGGCCTGGTTTCACAAACAGGGCTTAGATTAAGCCAGGATTAGGCCTTAGTTCAATTAGGACATTTAAGTAACTTTTATAAATGTGCCTTAGAAAAAAAACATTACTGATGTGAATCTTGAGACAAAACAATGGCAGATTTTAAGAAATGTCAGTGCAAGTTGCTTTCAGTTAAAGGATTAGTTCACTTTCAAATAAAAAATTCCTGATAATTTACTCACCCCCATGTCATCCAAGATGTCCATGTCTTTCTTTCTTCAGTCGAATGAAATTAAGGTTTTTGAGGAAAACATTCCAGGATTTCATTGGACTTCAATGGCAACCAATGGTTCGAAGGTTCAAATGTCAGTCTCAATGCAGCTTCAAAGTCTCTACACGATCCCAGCCGAGAAATAAGGGTCTTATCTAGCGTAACGATCGGTCATTTTCTAAAAAATAAATAAAAATTACATACTTTTTAACCACAAATGCCCGTCTTGTACCATCTCTGAGATGCACCACGCATTACGACGGAAAGGTCACGTGTGCCATCGTTAAACATCCAGGATATGCACACGTAAGGACCATTTCAAACAATAAACTGACACAAATACTTAGAAATATGTGTCATTCAACATACAATAACTTTGAACGGTCCTCCTACTCCAAACTTGTAAACTTCCGACTACGTCACGCGTGACCTTTCCAACGTGATGACGTAATGCATCTCAGAGATGGTACAAGATGGGCATTTGTGGTTAAAAAGTATATCATTTTTATTTTTTTTAAGAAAATTACCAATCGTTTCGCTAGATAAGACCCTTATTTCTCGGCTGGAATCATGTCGAGCCTTTGAAGCTGCATTGAGACTGACATTTGAACCTTCGAACCGTTGGTTGCCATTGAAGTCCATTACATGGAGAAAAATCCTGGAATGTTTTCCTCAAAAACCTTAATTTCTTTTCGACTGTAGAAAGAAAGACATGGACATCTTGGATGACATGGGGGTGAGTAAATTATCAGGAAATTTTTATTTGAAAGTGAACAACTCCTTTAAGACAGCTCAAACATGCATTTTAGTCTGGGACTAGACTTAAAGGAACACTCCACCATTTTTTGAAATAGGGCTTATTCACCTTCTTTCCTACATTTAGATAGGTGGGCAAATGCATTTTTGTCTCAGTGCATGCATTGTTTTAGTTTGACAGGGTCGGCGCTAGCTTAGCTTAGCATAATGAATGGAATCCTTTGTTGCCAGCTAGCATGTCCTGAGTAAAAGTGATATAAAAAATAAAAAACCCCACCTAATTACTTCTTGTGGCCTGCGTATTCACAACGAGTACAAATAGCGATGCAGATTAACACTAGGCGATTTCTTATGCAGATATTGACTTGGGACTATATTAGGGGGAAGCACAGGCGAAGCACTGCTACTTGGGCGCAGAGATATCACGCCCAAGTAGCAGTGCTTCGCCTGTGCTTCCCCCTAATATAGTCCTTAATATATAAGTCAATATCTGCCTAGGAAATCGCCTAGTGTTAATCTGCATCGCTATTTGTACTTGTTGTGAATACGCAGGCCACAAGAAGTAATTAGGTGTTTTTTAGTTTTTTTTATATCACTTTTACTCAGGACATGCTAGCTGGCAACAAAGGATTCCATTCATTATGCTAAGCTAAGCTAGCACCGACCCTGTCAAACTAAAACAATGCATGCACTGAGACAAAAATGCATTTGCCCACCTATCTAAATGTAGGAAAGAAGGTGAATAAGCCCTATTTCAAAAAATGGTGGAGTGTTCCTTTAAGCCTTTAGCCTTGTCTGTGAAACCAGAGGTATATGTTTTTATTCTGTGTAAAATCTATTCAGCACTAACACTATTTTGTTGTGATTCAGCTAGTTTGTTTGGTTCAAGGTTTCAAAATCCTCACTGAGAACTTATTTGTGATGGACAGCCAGTGTTGCTTCTCCATCCCTCAAAACCGTGATATTCAGATCATGCATATTATAACAGTTTTACTGTTTCATTTCCTGTGGTTAGAGCAATGGGCCAAACCTCTAGGGATGTGCACACCCTGGATGGCGGGAAATGCTCATTTTAACTAATTTAGCAAATATCAGTTGTGCAAATGGAAATATTTGTTTTATCTTGCCTGTAGGTTGTATTTATTGATTTGTTTCAAACTCTTTGACTTAACTATCATTGAGGGAACTTGCTGAAATGCACAGAGAGACAAGAGTTAGTTTTACAGAAAATGGTATGTTCCAGTTAACTAAAGGCGGGAAAATTGTGCATTTAAGAGAGTTCAGAAGTGAGGCAGGGGGAACAGAGATTGTTTTAGAGCTTAATGCAAAGGTTGTTAATGCTGTTTGAGCATGAGAAACTTCGGTCTCCAACAGTAAGTGAGAAAAGTTGGTGCTAGTGTTAGTACCTCAACAGTGCTAGTTTTTAGACTGTTTTTGTAACCTTTGTTGTTATTTTTGCTCTTATCCCCTGTTGTATGGACCATTTGTACTTCCTTGCCCTTAAAGTATTAAAGTTCTTTTGGAACGACCTTTAAACAGATGCCTGGTGTGATTCTCCTTGTGACCGTTCGGGTCTTTATCACATTATTTCAATATGCAGAAAATAAATAATGGAAAACACTTCCAGAACCACAGCTGGCGAAAAGGTCGATGTTCACGGTTGTGTCCACTTTTGCATAATTGTAAAATGGAAGGGGAGTTACAAATACACTCTGCTTGGTTGCTCCATTTCTCCATAACCTGCTCTTCTTAATTAAGATAAAAGAAACAGGTGAATCTGTCCTTCAATATCTGCTCAACAGTTCTTCACCCAGGATGAGCTGTGGTCTGTATTGGGTTTATGTCAGCCCAGTTGCCTGGTACTATTAATAACACCAGCAGGAGAAACCCGTCCCCCATCTGCAGTAAATGAACTCATTCAGTAGAAGGCTTTGCCATGAAAGTTCAAGCTGTTCACCTTTAGCCTAGTTTCTACAAAGACACACAGCATTACCTATACTGCATCTATGTAATTATAAAAAATAAATATTATAGATGTGTTAAAATAATCAAAACAAAGTCATGCAAATAATGCTTTATCCATTCCCGATTTAAATGAACAGTTAGTTTAAAATGCCTTTATTTGTTTACTTTACAAATCTATCCATCCATCCATCCATCCATCCATCCATCCATCCATCCATCCATCCATCCATCCATCCATCCATCCATCCATCCATCCATCCATCCATCCATCCATCCATCCATCCATCCATCCATCCATCCATCCATCGTTTTTTTTATATATATATATATAATTTAATTTTATATATAGCCTATTTATATATATATATATATATATATATATATATATATATATATATATATATATATATATATATATATATATATATATATTTTATATATATATATACTTGTTAATTAGTTAGTCTTTTTGCGGCATCTTCATAAACTTTACAGATTAATGCATTAAAATCATATCCCAATGCATTTTGCAGCATTGATGATAAGCTTTAACTCCATTTGCGATGTATTGTGCAGCTCTAGTTTGGAGTAAATAATAGCAGTATCTTTATTTCTGTGTGAACTTTCCTTTAATTGCTTCATTGAAGAGTCAAAGAAGGGGCCAGCTCTGCCAAACATGTTTGCTTGGAGGGAAATAATCTGCATTATGGATAGACTGATGAATTATGAATAGATTTATGAGAGGAAGGGCAGAGAGAGAAAGAGAGTTTATGGATGCTGTCTCTCGTCGCACAGTACGACGCAACAAATAAAATCAAAATCAAGTCAAAGCTGACATCTCTCTAACTTCATCTTGTCTGCATGTTCGCTCCACAAAACCCCAAGAGATGATGAAAAGCAGTACGAAGAATAACTCTGCATGTGTAGTCGTGATACCATGACTACAAAATAAGTAAATAAAAAAACTGTGACACTCCATCTATTTGATAATGCTGTTAAAAAAGACAACGCTTCTCTGCTCGACAACATCCTGTCAGCAACTCTGAGTGTTTTATGGAAACAATAAGACTGAGGGCAAAAGAAAATAGAGGATGTATCAACATGCCATTCATAAAAGATTTACTGCTTCACATTGACCATCAATTTTTCAGTCAAAACAGATTGTTTACCTTCTTCAGGAACCGCACGCCATAAGTAAATATATACAGGTAAAACGTGAATCTCCACCTGTGAAGAAAACAAACAGAACGGTACATTCAGAAACATGCTGTTAATATTTTATTTTGCATTATCACTGCATCAAAATAAGGTAATTTTAAAGCAGAAGCGTCATCCGTCCAGAGAAGGGGGGAGGTGAACACAGCGATCAGGTTAACCCCACTCCACGGGCTGAAGTACTTCAAAAATAATTAGGAATTCAATGTGCAAGATGTCCTATTTCTTACATCCTTCTGTTACCGTGACAACATTTCACAGCACATCATCCACAACAAAGGCAATGCTGGAGACAGAACGCTGACCTGGGCTGATATAACATCATATTTCAGCCGTTCCCTCCACAATTACCCCCAAGTGCAATTAGAGGCAACGTTTGATAAAACTTTTATTCTGCAAGGACGCATTAAATTGATCAAAAGTGACATTAAAGATATTAATAAGGTTAGAAAAGATCTGTATTTCGAACAAATGCTGTTATTTTGAACTTTCTTTTTATCAGAATAACCTTGGGAAAACCACAGTTTCCACAAAAATATTAAAGGGCACCTACCTAATATGCAAAATTCATAATATTACCGTTTACTGTGTTTTCAGTCAAATAAATGCAACCTTGATGAACAAATACAAACATCCAGCATTAAGCAAACAGAATTAAACAGAAACAGAATTTATACCTCATATGCCATAATTTGATTAATATCAATATTCCTATAATTAAAGATCATGCTTCATGCAAATGTCCTTTGACTGGCTGTTACAGATCTATCGAAAAAAAAAAAAAAAATATTCACAATATCATATGTTAATACGCTAATTTTGCAGTCCAATTCATCTTCTTAAAACTAGTACAAACCCTCAAAAGTTTAAGGTCAATTTGTTTTCTCATCATGATATGACCTTTAATAAGCTTTAATCTTTGATTAGAAGGACATTTTTATATACTTTGACTAGATGTTAAAAAAGTAAAATCTGGGTCCTGAAGCAAAACCAGTTAAGAAGCACTGCTCTAAAACACAGTCGCCCTGTTTTCTCAGCATGTAATCTGTATGAGTCACCGTAAACCAGTTGTTCCACCACAACCACACACATTCGGTCCTCTCACCACGCTTTCCAATGCTGATTCATGTAACCTTTTCCCAGTCCTTTTGGAGTATTTTTCCAGCCATCGACTTCTGTAAGTCTGAATACTCTAGAGGAGTGTTTGTCAAATGTTTCAGGCCAAGTACCACCTTCGATTGAAAACTACTGGCTTAAGTGGCCTTTGCAGATCTATGGAAGACCCTTAAAAACCACATGCACAACAAAAATAACATTTAAAGTTTTGCAATCCTATTCAAACATACTAATAACTCATAATAAATATATTTATGAATTTGGAACAATGTACTCTATCTTTAAACTTTTGCTGACTGCCCTTTACCTCAAACAGTACAGCATGGTGCTAGCAACAACGAGATCATGGGTTCGATTCTCAAGAAATAAGAGCTGTGTGTGTAAACCTCACTCCCCTCACTAGCGACTGACGCTAGAGGCTGCTGTCTTTAGGTTCGAATCCCGCTCTGAGCTGGTCAAGTAGGACTGGTTACACGTGGTGCCGTGACCCGGATGGGAGTGAGGTTTAGGGGGGTGAGTGTAACGGACGTAGCTGTGCGTGTAAACCTCACTCCCCTGGCCTCAAGAGGCGCACTAGCAACTGATGCTAGCGGCTACGTCCATGTTAGCGCGTCCGCTTCCCAGGCCGGAGACTCCAGTTCGAATCCTGCTCGGAGCGGGTCGAGTAGGACCGGTTACACATGAACTGATAAAATGTGTACCTTGCATGCAATGTTAGCTGCTTTGGATAAAAGCGTCTGCCAAATGCATAAATGTATAATCTTTTCCATTCACATTCTGCACTGCCGATGTAAAAATGTAATGTATATATTAAAATTGAGAAACAGATATTAGAAAAAAAATTTTAATTAAATGTATATTTTTAGTTTAATACTGTAAAGTGTTGTGTTGCGTACCACCTGATTGAGAACCACTGCTGTTGAGAAAGATGACGAGGCCATTAAAACTAGCGATTATGGTAGTGGGATATGCCAATGAGCAGCATGGAAAAAATAAACGACAATAGAGTGTTGCAGGGATGATGTATTTTTGTAGGCCAAAACCTGGAGCATTTTAGCACTTCCAGTTCCATTGTCCCAAATTCAATGGCTTTTTTTAAATGGCTTTTTAAAGGCCTGAAATAATGTCTGTGGTGAACACAAGCTCAAGATATTTTCATGTTGACAAATAATACATCAGTAAAAACCCATCGTGCTTGTTCTTAAAGCTTTTACTTGTCTTGAAAAAGGTGGTTGCTAACAAGTGGCAAAATGGGATTATAGAGGTTCTCAGGGACAGTAAAAGTCGCTCAGGGTGTTGTTGCGCACTTTCGCAAACTACTCTAACTCAAACTTTCAAGGAATTTTTTTTGTCAAAAGCTTAATGATGGTTACATTGAAGTCATCCGTGGAAGGGGTGTAACAGTACATGTATTTGTCCTGAACCGTTGCAGTACAGACGTCACTGTTCGGTGGATACAGTCAGACGGTGAATACAGTCAGTCAGTCACAGTAGTAATGAAATGCTGTTTGCTAACCTCCACAACAGGAAAAAGTAGAGATGATCTATGCAACAACCCAAAACAAGAGTTCAGATGGCACGCAAGAGCTTCCTAGTAGCCTATATGCTGAGTTTCGATTAATTTTTGTGATGCGCTCCACTAACTTCACGGGAAGGAAACTGGGACAGAATCTGTCTGTCAGAAAGCCTGTTTTCTTTATTTTACAAAAGCACAATGATTTGTTTTTATTGTGAGTGTACAGTTTCGATTGATGTCTTACTCTAATTTGTATGACCATAAATGACAGAGTATTTTAAGTGGCTTCCACTGTTATAATGAGGGGTAGTGGGCAGACGACATCATCCAAATGTGCCAATCACCAGAGCAAGGCAGAAAAAGACTACAGGAGTGCAAAAACTAATCTCTGCACAAGTTTTATTAACCGTGCCGTGACCCCAAAACCGAGGTACGTACTGAACTGTGACTTCTTTGTACCGTTACACCCCGATCTGTAGTGTAGTTCATTGATAGTCTACATTTAGCATTTCACTTCTGGCGATTGTACTTACAATAGTCTTCAAAATTCATTAAAGTTGTGAAGATTATCTTCATCAACAAAATATGTAGGAATCATAAACTTTTGTTGCTCACGGAGATTATTCTGAACAATAATTCAACAGCCAATGGAAAAATTCTACTGGTTTTTTGGCTATGCTAAGTTCCAGGTTGGCCTACAAACATAAAGCATCACTGCAGCGCTCTATTGGGAAGTGAGTGCAGGGGAATACCAGGTGAGTTAAGCTAGCTTGTCCCTGTGGTTATAGATCTCTCTGCCTGTGGTCAGTATCCAAGCGCAGACACCTGTGCCAGCCGATACCTCAGAGATCAAAGCCAAAGAAATGAGTAACAGGGTCTCACAGCCAAACAAACACCTACCACAGTCTGAGGCCGAATGACTGCGGTCGTACAGCCCTCTGAGGATTACCATGTGATATACAGCATTAATTACTGCTTTGATATTCACACAGACAGAACTCCCTGTCACTCTGCATGAGAAATGAAAACAACATCAATTGCGGTTCCTTCCTTTAAGGCTGAGCTTCACTACAGACGGACACGGAGACCACCCACAGTAACATTCGCTGGCTGTCTGACGCATAGTGCACACAAAACTGGAAAGTGCCCGAGAAAAATTGCAAGCAAACATTAGATTGCACTTCCATGAGTCAGGATGCACTGGCTATTTTTTGAACATGAAAGACTGATACAAACTGGTTGACATTATGAGCGCTCGTGATGGAGAACTAATCAAATCTGTGAAAGATATTCAGGCACTTACTAACAAACAATCTGTATATTCTGCTCTGTTTTTTGAGTCTGTCAAATAACCTGTACACTCCTGGGCAAAAATATAAACAATTAAAAATGGGCAAAGCCAAAATTGGCTAAATATTTAGTGGTCTTTTAATGGTCTTAACCATTTTAATCACAAATCACTGGTCAGGGAAATTAGCAAGAATTGCACAAATACTGTAGATAACTTGTTATGGAATAGCTGGTAACACCTTTATTTTAAGGTGACGTATTTACATGTTACTACATGTACTTAATATAGTACAGTAAATTATGCATAATTACAAGTAACTAACCCTAAACCAAACCCAAACCCTTACCGTAACACTATAGTAAGTACAGGTAGTTAATTCATATTACTCAGTACTTTGAGTAAGTACAATGTAATTACGTCACCTTAAAATAAAGTGCTACCGAAAGAGCCTGAAATGCAATTCTTTAAATGTTTAAGCCGTGTGGGTAAACTTGCAAACAGAAAAGAGTCAGTGTTGTTCCACACAATGTTAATGGCTTCAAAAAGTTCATGAGTAGTTGAAAAATGTCTCCCAGTAAGTTGGAGTTTAATGTGACACCATTGTGATATTCACTATAGGGTTCAAAACTGGACAAACATGAGCCTGATGGATTTGTTCTCAAGTCGCAATTTGGGCAGGAGCATTGTCTTGTTGAACTATAACAGCTGATCATTGCTCTTTAGATAACAACTTTTCATTTGTGGAAAGCAAGCCATGCTGCAATATTCTCCTGTACTCCAAAGCATTATATTACTTTACACAGTGAAGTAGCTCATCAAAACCAGCAGCTAAAAGGGCTCCCACACAATGACAGTCTCTTCATCGCTCTGGAGCATCATCATGCAACTCGTGTTTCATTGTGATTCATCACTTACACACAACTTCCCATATCCTGCCAAAAACTTCATTCTGTCTTTGATGTTTTTCTAGGACAGCAATGGCTTTTTAAGTAGTGCATATGATTCAATTTTTGCTAATTTCCAGACCAATAATTTGTGGTTAACATAAATGAAAGCTAAGTGTTTAGCCATTTTGGGCTCGGCCCATTTTTTATTTTTGCCCAGGAGTGTAATTTTAATAGGCTGGACGTATTAGTTGGACATAGTAAGAGTAAGAAGTCAATGCAAAACAAGACTGAAATGACAAAACGAGATAACCTACAAAAATGTCAAAGTATGAATAATTTAAAATGTTTTTTTTAGGGCCGGGACTCGATTAAAAAAATTAATCTAATTAATTAGAGGATTTGTAATTAATTAATCGAATTAATCGCATTTTAAATCGCATATAAATTAGGGCTGTCAATCAATTAAAAATAATTGTGTTGAACATGTTATTGAAATAATGTTCAAATGTTCAAAGGGTGAGCATTGAAATAATTGTGCCTAGCAAATAATCAATACAATACAATTGAACATTATTAAATTATTGAACATTATTAAATTATACATTTAATATTAAACATTAAATTATAAACATTATTTACACTTGCTTTATTACAGGTTTTTAACATTACTTCGAAAATGCTGCAATTTAAAGTTTGAGATGTTTTTCATCTGTTTTAGAAAGTATTTTTAGCCTTTTGTTTTTTCAGAATAAAACTTGTTTTACAATCTTGAGCATGTGTTATATTTTTATTAAATGTGTTTAATTAAGCCATTGCTGCAAGTAATTTGACAGTTAACAATATTTTAGTGTACAGTTAACGTTAATCACAAATTCAGTCAGCATTGTCATGACTCATTATCCCATGATGAAAGGTAAGACGGTGAAACAACGTCACGATATCAACGTTGATTCAATTTGCAAAACCGAAGCATAATTCAACATTGGTTCAACGTCGACATATAATCTTTATTCACCCATATTGAAAGAAGAGACGGTGAAACAACGTCACGACATCAACGGTGAAACAACGTCACGATTTCAATGTTGATTCGTTTTGCACAATCGAAACATAATCCAACACTGATTCGACCTCGGTCCCTTACGTTCACCGGTGAATCAACGTTGAAATGCCGGCTGTTTTTTTTTATAAGTAAATGTTCCAATCAATGATCCAGGCAGCGCCAGCGCGTTCTCGTCTCCCTTCTTCATTTTACAGTCGAATGGTGGCTATAACGGCTCCAGGTTCAAAGGTCAATATGGAATGGATTAATCTGCGTTATTTTTTTTAACGCGTTATTTTTTCTCAGATTAATTAATCGAAATTAACGCGTTAATGTCACAGCCCTAGTTTTTTTTTTTTAAAATTGAAACTCAGAAGTAATGTGCTGTGAAATGTAAAAATGTAAAACCAAATGCTATTTATAATCATTTGGAAAGTAGGCTGGTGAAGATATATTTACAATGACTTTGCAATAAAAATAAATAAATCAATAAATGGGCAGACAAGGGGAGTGTTTAGGAAAAAAGCTAGAAAATTACATTAAAAAAAGATATATATATATTTTTTTCATTTGGTGATACTAGACTAGAGGCACCAGAATTACACATTTCAGGATTCTGTGAATCCTATCCATTTTAAGTGAATTAGTAAGTCTGATTCATTGATTAATTTGCTAAAATGAATCATTGAAATGTTAAAATGTTTAAACAAAAAATAATATACATAATACAATAGGTAAATAGTGCTATAAATATTTAAATCTATTGACACTTATGGCTATTTATTGGTACATTTAATGAAAAAGTATAATTAATTCTTGTTCATTTATTTTTTCAAGTTTTGATTATTTTTTAACAATGTTTTTTACTGTATTTTTCTTCTTGCACTAAACATTTGGAATCTACTTATTGTTTGAAATTATGCTTCAAAAGGCTGAAATAATGTCAAGATTATACAAGCCATCACTCAGTCCTAATTGGAAGAAGGAAATGCATTTGACAATGTGTTCCTCAGGTCATTATTTGAGAAGCTTTGGACGTCTTCCTTTCAGCAGTTTTGCTGGAAAACACCAGACAGCAAATCAGAGGCTTTGGGCTTGAGCTGAAGACTGACCTTGAAAGACCTTCCAGAAGGAGCAGATCCACCTGAGTCTCCTCACAGAGAGGGATGCTCTGCTTTCAGACGCTGTAGTTGATCAGTGATGTTGTCTGACAGGCTCTGAGGCCATTAGGACTGCGCTGGACCATGGAGCACAGAAACACCAGCTCTTGTTAACCCACTTCTCAGTAACTTTAAACTGCATCACTCATTAAACCTTTCCACGGCTGGCTTCTTCATAATCAACGGCTGAGAGAAAGAAAGATTTTGTTTGGCTAATGAAGCACAGGGAGGCCTTTTTTAAGCGAAGTGGAAAATAATCAATTCAAGTGTATTGAAATGAAAGGGCAGTTTTTGCTGTTTGGCATTATTTAACACACCAAAATGTTTAGCCTTATTCTTGATCAATAGTAAAAACAAACAGGAGTAATTTACCTAATTAGAGGTCAACGCAGTTGCCTGGCAACAGGTTAGTTAAACATGGGATCGAAAAAGAGAGAGAAATAAGCATTTGCGTGAAGTTCATACGGTATAAAATGACTATAGCTGGTTCCATACCCACTAACTAGACAGCAAATCAATGATCACCCACTTTTTCAGCAGCCTTGGATAAGTATTTTCCCCATTGATAGTTTAGATAATTTAGATCCTGGATGCTGAATGTTCAATACAGACACACTAGAATACACCAGATACAGCAAAATACACTGTTTTGTAACACTCCTCAATCCAAACCTGAAGTGCATTGTGGATTTAAAGCACAACAGCTTCAGAGTTCTCTGAGAGAGATTGCATTGTGAGAAATTTTTATATACGTTCCCAAATTCTCATGTTTTTGATGGGATTGGAAGTGCACCATAATCGTGGTGATCTCTGGCATTATGCAATAACCACGTCAAAATCTTTTGTGAAGCATCTGGTTGTTTTTATGCAACTCTTGACAAAATACTGAACTGAAAATGCATAAAACTGACCACACAATCTGTGTAAACGTTCAAGTCATACAGTGTTTCTATGGAGACTAAAAATATTCCTTATTCTCTGTGGGTGTGAAATAATCCACTCTTTCCACTGAGCTTTCTATTAGCTGTGATTCTTTCCTCGCAAAGTGAGAAAGATGATTAAAAAAAACGCTGTCGATGTTACACGACTAACAAGAGAAATCTCAAGACTTGCTTATGCCAAAAAAACACACATAAAACCCCCCAAATACAATTAGTTAAAAATCTAAGCCAAAAAATACTCCACTGACAGAATGAAGTTATGTTCAGACTAGAATACTACCATACTATTTACTATTTGTGCAGTATATAGTATGTAAACTGTGCACAGTAAAAAAAAGTCTTCTGTATGCACAAAACACACACGTCCAACTAGATTTGCAAAAATACAGCATGAAGTATACAACACAGCACATGGTCTGAGATAAAATGCAATGACCTTGACATTTCCGTGTGATGCATGAACCAGAAGACTTTTTATTTCTTAGATGATAACTGGATGCCACTCACAGAATTAATTATGTACATAAGGTCACATGACAAACGTAACACTCTCGCATACTTCTATTGCATTCTGTTCCTTCAGTTTATACCAGGACTGTATAATTAATCGGAAATAAAACAAAACTTGTGATATGGTTTAGATCGATTATCAAATCATTAAGGCTGTGAAATAATAAATGTATGAACTCATGACCTCTTGTTTTCAGCGTCTCAGATGCTGATCTCTTTAACGTGCATTTGGGAACACAATGCATGCCAACCATCTTTCAAAACTTGTAATGAGAAGCGCTTATAAACTAAGGGTGTCATGATTCTCCAAATCCTCGATTCGATTACATTTTCGATTCTAAAGTCACGATTCGATTCGATTCTCGATTTAAAAAAAAAAAAAAAAAATTAAAGCACAAGCTATGCCATTTTTAGACTTTTATGCAATATAATAATATCTGACCTTTGTTCGCAATGTACCACACACTACATTGTCAAATTTAAAACGTTTATTAACAACATAATGTAACAATAACATATCTTAAGTCAATTGGAAACTTAAACAATATAACCTATTACCTACTATAGTCCCGGGGCTCCCTGGACTCCTCAGAGCAGTCACAGGCGAATAGCACGGTGTTTTAAATTGGGTTCCCAGACAGCGTTTGCATCGCAGTACGAGAGAACGTTCTCGTGAGGGAACGTACTTGGTTACTTGCGTAACCTCGGTTCCCTTAGAGATAAGGGAACGAGTACTGCGTTGCCTTGCCGTGCTATTTCGCTCATATCAGGTACTTCGCTTGAGTCGATTTAAACCTAAAGTCCTTTGGCGAGTTTTCTCTGAATGAATACACTTCAGCCGCGTCCAAATTGGCGCGCTCGAGGTTGGCAACGCTCCCGTTGGACCGCACGCCACTGCTAACTCGCCATAGGTTCGTGCAGTTGCCGCAGCACAGACAAACAGCTCGCTCAGACGAGCTATGATGCTCTCGCTGTGCAGCTGCAATGCGTTTTAAAATAAAGGCTTCAATATTCTTGAGAAAAGGAGTTTTACCTATTACAGGCAAGCCGAGCTGACGTGACATATGGGGCGTGGCAGCATCGACGATTCCATTTTTTGATTCGATGATCGAGATTGAGCATTAATTTCGATCGATTTCGATTTAAAATCGAAATCGTGACACCCTTATTATAAACCGGTTGTTATCAATAAAAGAGACGCTTTAAAGAGGTAATTCACAGCTGACAAAATGGGCTTTAAGTAAAACTGGGCTGCCTATGAGGCTTGATCAGTCAAATACAGTGGTGGACAGTAACAAAGTAAATGTAATTCGTTACTGTACTTAAGTAGCTTTTTTGTGTATCTGTACTTTCCTGAAGTATTTCAATTTGGGGAGACTTTTACTTTAACTCCACTACATTTCAAAGTCAAATATCTTACTTTTTACTCTACTACATTTTCAAAATCCAGTGTGGATAAAAACTTAACTGGTCAAACGAGCCACCAATCACAGTACAGCGTGCGTTTTGTTTTGAACTTGTTTTGTTTGCCCCTGTTAGCACCTTGGCGGTATCTACTTAGCGCAAACATAAGGTTCAACGTGACATCACATCAGTGCAACAGCATAACATTTTGAGTGCCAATGTCTTAATAAATGATGGAAGAAACTACTGACTCTGACTTGCCACAACTCCCATGGCCTTAGTTCCACAATTTTTTTGAAGTAACATTAGTTGAAAAGAAGAACGAGTCCTTCATTTTTTAAGTGCCTTAATTCTCTGCCGGCCTCGGCCCTGTACAATTTCTTCTTACGATAATTCTCTTTCCAATCTGGAAACACGAAGAGGTAGTGATGTAGTACTCGAGTCCGGTCTCGAGACCGATTTCTGCTTTCTCGGACTCGTCTCGGACTTGTTCCTTCAAAGACTCGGCCTTGACTCGGACTCGACCCTTCAAAGACTCGGCCTTGACTCGGACTCGACCCTTCAAAGACTCGGCCTTGACTCAGACTCGACCCTTCAAAGACTCGGTCTTGACTCGGACTCGACCCTTCAAAGACTCGGTCTTGACTCGGACTCGACCCTTCAAAGACTCGGCCTTGACTCGGACTCGACCCTTCAAAGACTCGGCCTTGACTCGGACTCGACCCTTCAAAGACTCGGCCTTGACTCGGACTCGACCCTTCAAAGACTCGGCCTTGACTCGGACTCGACCCTTCAAAGACTCGGCCTTGACTCGGACTCGACCCTTCAAAGACTCGGTCTTGACTCGGACTCGACCCTTCAAAGACTCGGCCTTGACTCGGACTCGACCCTTCAAAGACTCGGTCTTGACTCGGACTCGACCCTTCAAAGACTCGGCCTTGACTCGGACTCGACCCTTCAAAGACTCGGCCTTGACTCGGACTCGACCCTTCAAAGACTCGGCCTTGACTCGGACTCGACCCTTCAAAGACTCGGCCTTGACTCGGACTCGACCCTTCAAAGACTCGGTCTTGACTCGGACTCAACCCTTCAAAGACTCGGTCTTCAAAGACTCGGTCTTGACTCGGACTCGACCCTTCAAAGACTCGGCCTTGACTCGGACTCGACCCTTCAAAGACTCAGTCTTGACTCGGACTCGGACTCGACCCTTCAAAGACTCGGCCTTGACTCGGACTCAACCCTTCAAAGACTCGGTCTTGACTCGGACTCGGCATAGGCGGTCTCGTCCCCATCACTAGTCCACTAGAATACATACCACTAGAAAATTAGTCCATATTAAGACGTTAAGACTGCTCCTCTAAACAATTCCCAATCTAGCTTAGTCTGTAGGCCTGACAGTTGATTATTAACTGGGGTGATATTAAATCATGAATATGAAAACTGACATGTTTTTATGGTCTTGGTCTCGACTCCTAAAGACTTGGTCTCGACTCGGACCTGCTTCCTCAAAAAATCGGTCTTGACTTGGACTCGACTGTATTTGAAAACCAACGGACTCGGTCTCGACCCTTCAAAGACTCGGTCTTGACTTGGACTCGACTGAATTTGAAAACCAACGGACTCGGTCTCGACTCGGTCTCGACCCTTCAAAGACTCGGTCTTGACTCGGACTCAGCATAGGCAGTCTCGTCCCCATCACTACGTAGAGGTAAGCCATTTTCATTTCATTCATATTTTAAATGAGAAATCTAACAGTAGCTTGCAGAAAACTGTTTCATTGTGCATGTTAAAATATAGACTATGTGACGTTACCATGAACATTATATACGTTGTCAGCTAAGTTAACTTAGCTGTTTCACCGTATTTCATAGTTCATAGTATTTGTATTTGAAACTTTTTAAGCTGAGTGCTCTGTGAATATCGTGAGATGGCAATCAATCGATGTTAACATTTTATGTTGGAATATAAATTCTATTTTGACTTGTTTTACATGCAGCATATTCAATTCACATTTATTTGTATTAGCGTTTTTCAAAATACATGTAGGGCCCTATTTTAACGATCTGAAACGCAAGTGTCAAAGCGCAAAGCGCAAGTAACTTTGTGGGCGGGTCTTGGCGCTGTTGCTATTTACCCGGCGGGATAAATGACTCTTGCGCCAGGCGCAAATCTAAAATGGGTTGGTCTGAAGAGCTTCATTATTCATAGGTGTGGTTTGGGCGTAACGTGAAATAAACCAATCAGAGCGTCATCTCACATTCCCTTTAAGAGCAGACGCGCTTGTTCTAAAGCGGATTCCTATCATAACGGCGGATTTGCCAGGCGCGCGACAGGAGCGGTTCACAGCCGAGGAGAGCAACGCTCTCGTCAGGGACGTTGGGGATGGAGAAACCCACCCAAATTAACTTCGGTTAAAAAGGCGTATGATAATTTGGGTAAATGTGTAAGCTAGATGTATGCTTTTATAATAAATTATCTATCTATCTATCTATCTATCTATCTATCTATCTATCTATCTATCTATCTATCTATCGTAATAATGTATGATTTGCAAAAATGAAAACTGCTTCTGTGTAGATGAGAGAATCAAAGTGCGCGTTGTGCACACGCTACATTGATTATGGCCAAGCATGCGACCTTAAAATAGCATATGAATAACATGCGCAACGCGCCACTGACTTTAAACTATTTTTTCCTGGTTAGTGGCGCAATTGTTTTCTAAACCTGCAAAATAGCATGAAGAAACGTTTGCGCCGGAACACGCCTCCTTTTTTGCGCTGAACCGCCCAGGGAGCGCAAGTTCATTCCCTAGTTTAGCGACGTGCTTCTGTGGAGGGAAAAGCGCGCTTTGCGCGGGTGCAAAATAGGAATGATACATGCGTCGGTGTACAAAGTCAATTGCGCTGGGTGCAAGATAGGGCCCATAGTTTCAAAGTAGCTTTACAGAACAAAGTATGTGACAAAAATGACAATAGGACATTATAGTCATAAAAAAATCATAGTACTTGGATACTTGAGTACATCTGAAGGCAAATACTTTTGTACTTTTACTCAAGTGAATGTTTAAAGGCAGCACTTCTACTTTAACTCAAGTACATGGTATGTGTACTTCGTCCACCACTAGTCAAATACTGCATTGCTTGAGTAGGAAATACTTCTTAGCAAACTTTGAGTTACAATGGCGTCGACTTGCATTGTTCCCGGGTGCAAGAATTCAAAGACTAAACGTTTAACGGGGAGTTAAAGCTGCACGATTCTGGATAAATTGAGAATCACAGTTGTTTTAGCTTCTTCTTCCCTAAAATCAGTACTTTTTCAAGCACCATAAAACACGATCTCCAATAGTGCCTTTAGCAAGAATCAGAGTAGCTCTATAATTCCCATCATTTTATAGTTCTCATTAGGCTAGTTCTCAAAAGTGAGCGTGTTCTGTGATCTTTGAAGACTTTGGGTTAATTGCCTCAGAAAGAAATGACACAGTGTCGTGCTTTAGCACTGATTAGATGGTCACTATGACTTCTGGGGCTTTTCAGACTCGACTGTAGATCAGAGAGAGACCGACAGAACATTAGTGTCATTGAATCCTACAGCTGAGGCTACAAACGGTGAACAAGGAGACAGCGTTCACACATGCAGTGCTACAAAGCCATCGTAAGACGTTAAGTTGCTGATTTACGCCGACATGAGCAACAGCGAGGACTGCCGATGAGAGTTTAGCAGAGGTTGACTTTATGCAAATGAGCAGTGACATGATGCAGCATGTTAGTTACGTTTCTGGGAAAATATTCATTTAAAATCACGTCTGAGTTATGGGAAAATGTGGAATGGAAGAAGAAATACTGTTATTGCAGAGAGATAAAGCAGTAAAGGACAAGAAAATGAGATTCTGTGGACAGGACGAGCAAAGACAGGTGACAAGATGGTACAGAGAGAGAGACAGGAATAGACTGTGGCCTACTTGCCCTCATGCCGCCTAACTAGCCGACTCTGGGACACAACAACACTCACAGGTGAGACCTGTCTATTTCAGACACGCTTCGCCACAGGGACCAACACCAAGCAAATGAGTTCAGCGGGAACTTCACACAGACAAAAGAAAAGTGGAACAAATGTGGAACAAACAACTCAGGTTAGCGTGAACATGTTCACATTATCGTCCAAAAGTTTTTGAAAGGATTTAATACTTTTATTCAGCATTGAATTGAACAAAACTGACACTGAAGACTGGAGTAATGATGCTGAAAATTTTTGCTCTGCATTACAGGAATAAATAACATTTTGAAATATATTTTAAATTCTAATAATATTTCACAATATTACTGTTTTTACTGTACTTTTGATTTAAAAAAAATGCAGCCTTGATGAGCAAAAGTCTTACAGAATTGCCCTTAATGCATGTAGCTGGCCTTATTGTGAACGATTCATCATAGCACATTACTCCAAAGAAAAAAATGTCCCATACATATATATATATATATATATATATATATATATATATATATATATATATATATATATATATATATATATATATATATATATATATATATATTGTATTTAATATGGAAACAGTACTTTAAAACCATTTAGCGGACAAAATGGTTCAAATATGGAACACAATTTGGTTAGACACATGACTTTGATTTTCTACTTTAGAGTCCACATTATTTTTCAAAATATATATTTTATATAAAACAAAATGTTTACTTCAGTACATTTGCTTTACAGTAAACTTTTACACTTTCATGTTTTGAAACTGCTTTCACTTCTGCAATAATTTTGAGTGTCTTCTCTAAAAAGAGACCGACCTTTTTTTTGGTCTGTATTCCAAATCATTCATGAATTACAACCATTTAAATTCAGATTATGCTCAAAACGTTAACAATAACAAATCAGGCCCCTTAACAAAGCAAACACAGACAAAAAGGCGATTCTCACATGCTCTCGCAGAAGCGCGCCAGAGTGCTGGGTTTCTCTTGGTTGCGTCGTTGTCTGAACCAGCGTTGGATGGTCCTCACGTCCCAGTCCAACTGCTTGGACAAACCCTCTAACCTCTTCTCATCGGGGTGCTGAAACACACAGCACACACAAGCATGTCACTGCAGAGATCTGACACTGTTCGAGGACAAACAAACCGCCTGGATTTGGATTTAACAGCTTGAAAAATTCACTCAATGCACATTTAAAACAGTTGTCTTTAAAAAGCCATCTGCACATATGAGCCAGTGAGACTCACACATAATCACACTGTGATGTACTGCTGTGATACTATAAGGACTCGAGTAGTGGGGAATCAGTTGTGAATGAACAAATCTTTCAAGTGAACAAGTCATTCTTCTTCACTTCCATGCCCTAATTCCTAAGGCACATTTCATTGATTTTTTTTTAGCTTACTGAACGCATATGCCAATTTGAACTTGTCTGGGGTGCGTTTCCGAAAGCATCGTTAGCCAACTTTGGTCGCAAGTTCCGTCGTTATCAGCATAGTTCAACGAGTCGGTGTTTCACGAAACCATCGTTCTAACGAACATTCGCAAACTGCATCGCAGAGTTGTGTGGCTGGAACGACAGCTCTTGACTTGTGGTTAGAAGCATAGTTTCTAGTTTGCATGACATGTGGACTTAATAAATTCTTATCTTGAGCCAAATAAGCAAGATGACATTCAGTACAACCTGTGTCTTTTATTTAGAATACATACAAATGTAATTTACGTGTTTTAGTTTGTCAAGAGATTTAAAGCACCGTTTCTGAAGAGTGCGCATGTGCGAACGTGCTCTAGTGCGTAAGAACGAGCCTATGATTGAATCTGGAAATAAAGCGAAATAAATGCGAAAAATGAGAAATAGTCCTCAGATGCCATGTCTGTAATTTATAGCAAAACATCTAGCGTTAATTCGATCTCAAACAGATTCATTAAAATAAGTTATTACTCCACCACGTGCGTGACGTCATGAACCAACGTGGTTGAATGACCACTTTGCGACAATAGCCTACGGTTTCGGGAAACAGTCGTGACTAGCTAGTTGATTTCTTCAACGATGCATCGTACT
Source organism: Vimba vimba (assembly GCA_022828995.1). Lineage (NCBI taxonomy): Eukaryota > Metazoa > Chordata > Actinopteri > Cypriniformes > Leuciscidae > Vimba > Vimba vimba. The sequence continues at coordinate 5,291,336 of CM040823.1, read as the reverse complement.
ATGGTAGTTAAGCAGCGAGTAACGTCATTGTTCGGGAAACGCTCCCCTGAACAAGACTGAGAATGGCACTGAACAAAACGAACGAAGTATGTCATTGATTGAGGATCTGCTGACCATCATTGACCACCATATGAGGTTCAGTCGGATTAGCATGTGAAGTTATTCTGTAAAACAAGGAGAGTTAAGAAAATCAGAGTTTGGCATGAAAACAGGTTTGACAAAAAAAGCATAATCCACAATTTATGAATTTGTAAAAATGGCTGAAGATCATACACAATTAAAATGATGACAGTTGCGAGTAGGGCTGCTAGATTATGAAAAGTCATAATCACGGTTATTTTTGGTCTGTATTGAAATCACAATTATTTAACATGAAAATTGGTGGGCGATATGATCAAAGTCTTATTTCACGATACAAGTAATTTGAAATATAAGTTCAATTTCACAATTATCGATACGTCAGTAAAAACTAATACTAGGTTAACTGATGTAAGAAAAAGATAAATCAATTACGATTAATCGCACAGCCCTAATGCGAGTAAGCACAATAAAGTTCAATAATCATCCCTCTATAAGGGCATTACTGAATCTCATCATTTATTTATTTAAGCTTTTTGTCTCTAGCTTGATAAAATGAGCTTGATAAAATGATGGGAAAAAATCTGCTTTGTTGTCATTTGTGGAGACAAATACTTATAGTAATAGTACATCTTAAGACTTTGTACACATGAAATTAATGACAACTTTTATAATGAATAATACAACTTTTGTACATTTTAATAATGTATTAGTAAATGTTGAAGTTAACATTAACTGAGATAAATGCTGTGCTAGTTTTACTCCGCTCTCTTTCTCATAAAAAACCCTTCAATCAATATTTTATGTCCATTTATTTATTTATTTGGTAAGTAGTCGTGCAAAAAGCGGGATAATATACAGCTATTATTGCAAAACAAACCACTTCAGGATGACACAAGACACCTGAGCTTTGGCCAAAAAAAAAAATATATATTTTTTTTTTCTAAAGAAAATTACTTTTTTCTTTATAACCATCTGCTACTTTTATAACCAAAAATATTTCATAACAGCCCTAGAACTGATGTTTATCAGTAATGGGTTTAATGCAAACTCAATCAAATTTCAATTAGAATGAGGTATCCGCTAACATGCTACATGAGTTTCGCCCTGAGGATGGACACACACACACACACACACACACACACACACACACACACACACACACACACACACACACACACACACACACACACACACACACACACACTCACTCTCTCTCTCTCTCTCTCTCTCTCTCTCTCTCTCTCTCTCTCTCTCTCTCTCTCTCTCTCTCTCTCTCTCTCTCTCTCTCTCTCTCTCTCTCTCTCTCTCTCTCTCTCTCTCTCTCTTTCTCTCTCTCTCTCTCTTCATTTCAGGCAGGAATTGTCTCTTTATTCTTAAAGTGTGCCTGAATCGTGTGTGTTTGAGAATTGAACATTTGTCAAGGAAACTTAGTTCTGTGGTGTCTAAAAATAGTCCTGGTGCGTCAGTGCACATGAGCTCTGATAAAGCCACACACGTCAAAGAGCCACGCTATCACTCTGCATTTATAGCTTTGAGATTACGATTACCTGTACAGTCAATCCATACTGCCGTCACCATCGACACGGTTCTCTTTTTTTCAAAGACAAGAGCTCAAAAAGTTGAAACGTTATTCCTCTTTTACATGGTAACTGCTGCTCTGCTTTAATTCAAAAGTTCATGCAGTGGATTAAACTCTGTCATCCTCATTCTCAAATGAACTTCAGTAAGAACACTTGCATTTGATTCAAGATAAATTAACTTAATTTACATTACATACTGATTCAGCTCATAGGGGAGGGGAGTTCACAGTGAATTAGTTGTAGAAATGTCCTGTTCACTTAATGTGATTCTCTGTAATCAGTTTTCAGCAACTGTGACAAGTGCTTGATTTGATTCTGATTCACAGTCTCTGCAGTTTTTAATCACATTTCTGCATAATTTAACAATTATTTAAAGATAAATGACTGATAAAAAAAAAAAATCCTTTCAATGTCATGATTCATTCCAGCCCCAGTAAGAATATTATACATTACATAATTACTAAACTAAATTACACAATTGTTTTTACATTTTACTGATAATAATTTTTTTACTTTTATTTATTTATTAAAAAAATTGTTTATTGGCCTTTGGTGCCTTTTTAGGGATGTCAAAAACACAGATAAAAGTCTGTACAACTAAATGGATGGATGGATGGATGGATGGAAGGAAGGAATGGATGGATGGATGGATGGATGGATGGATGGAAGGAAGGAATGGATGGATGGATGGAAGGAAGGAAGGAAGGAAGGAAGGAAGGAAGGAAGGAAGGAAGGAAGGAAGGAAGGAAGGAAGGAAGGAAGGAAGGAAGGAATGGATGGATGGAAGGAAGGAAGGAAGGAAGGGATGGATGGATGGATGGACTGAATGGATGGATGGAAGGGATGGATGGATGGATGGATGGATGGAAGGAAGGAATGGATGGATGGATGGATGGATGGAAGGAATGGATGGATGGATGGATGGATGGATGGAAGGAATGGATGGATGGATGGATGGAAGGAATGGATGGATGGATGGATGGAAGGACTGAATGGATGGAAGGGATGGATGGATGGATGGATGGATGGATGGAAGGAAGGAAGGAAGGAAGGAAGGAAGGAAGGAAGGAAGGAAGGAAGGAAGGAAGGAAGGAATGGATGGAAGGACTGAATGGATGGAAGGGATGGATGGATGGATGGATGGATGGATGGATGGATGGATGGATGGAAGGAAGGAATGGATGGATGGATGGAAGGGATGGATGGATGGAAGGAAGGAATGGATGGATGGATGGAAGGACTGAATGGATGGAAGGGATGGATGGAAGGAAGGAAGGAATGGATGGATGGATGGATGGATGGATGGATGGATGGATGATGGATGGATTGATGGATGGATGGATGGATTGATAGATGGATGGATGGATGGATGGATGGATGGATGGACGGACGGACGGACGGACGGACGGACGGATGAAAGGAATGAATAGATGGATGGCTGGATGGATGGATGAAGAGTCAACTCAGAATCAAAATGAGCTTTTATTGTCAAGTGTGCTCACGCAAACAAGGAATCTGTCTTGGTGACAGAAGCTTCTAATGCACAGAAATACAAAAACATATATACGATATAAATACTCAAAGCACTGATAAAAACATGCAAAAAAAAAAAGCCCTTCTTGGTCAAAACACACAAGAAAATGACAACTGACGTTTCATTTTTGGATAAACTGTCCCTTTAAGTGAACTTTAGCAGGCAGGAAGAGTGTCAAGATATCAGATCATTAAGCTTCGCAAATGCAGCCTAAAAGACCTGTCGCTGTCTATTATCCTGTTAATATTAATGAAATGACAATATTGACAAGATGAAACGCTCGCTTCTCTGGCTGGTTTAACTTTGGTAGGTTTAATAAGCCCTTTCAATTTAAAACACACAAACTATTTTTTTTATACTGACCTGCTTCAGTCAAACTCTGACAGCATCCAATATCCAGTACTAATGTCACATCTGTTTAGTCTCTGTTAATGTCTTTTATTTTGGATTTGGCCATGCCATGCCATGTGAATCCATGTTCCCCACATGTGATCTAGTCATGTGTTTCACGTCATGTGATCTCTGTTTCCCGCTTGTTCTTGTGTCAAGTTTTCATTAGCCAGCCCTCTCATATCGCTCTCACGGTATTGATGGCATACATCACGTGGCATCTACGCCATCTTAAGTCGGACATGCATTCTGTGCAGCGCCGCATCAAGTAAAACACACCTATCGTTTCATTTTCTGATTATCGTGTTATTAGTTCTGTCTCTTCATTGGTTCATGTTCATCGCCTTTTTATCTTGTTCAGTCGTTCCGTTTTGTCATTGGTTGTTTACGTCATGTGATAGCCCATTGATTTACTAACAGCTCGCGCCAGCACAAACCCTCATTTGCCGTTAAAAACCGACTGTCAGGATTTACTAAAGACACGCAGTTAAAAATGTAGCGCTAAAAAGGTGAGGACCTTTTACACTCCCAGGTGTGAACAGCCCTAGGTGTTTTTTTCTTTTTCGAAATCATTGCTTGGATAATCGTCTTGATCGAACACCTTGACTCGCATTATATGGGCTCATATAGAGATTATTTTCCTAAAAATCTTCGTTTGTGTTTTTATCTGAAGAAAGTCATATCCATCTGGGATGGTACGATGAACGATGAGAGAATTTTCATTTTGATGTGAACTATCCCTTTAAATACAAATATCTGTTCAGTAGCACATTATTTATTGCTGTCATATTGAAACTAACTTACAATAACCCTATGTTATCAAACTGCAGTCACAGCCATTTATATAAGCACTAAACTGCTCAAAAAGCAGTGTGTTATAGTGTTTCTTCTTCTTCTTACCCTCCCAGAGCAATAAATCCTCTTTAACCGTGGTAAGAAACATGGTCTTTACCTTGGTGATGGCAGTAAAGACCTTTTCCAGAATGGCGTTGTGCTGAGCCTTCTGCGGTCCATTGGCCTGGATTTTCAGACCTAGTGCGCATGGTCTTGCAATAAACCTACAACAACCAATAACAAAGAAGACTTTATTAGATTTATATCTTGTGATATCAATGCTTGCTGACTTAATTCTGAAGGTCTGACAGGCTGCATTAAAAATCCATTTTGGAAGGGAACCTCAGAGGTAAAATGCCTGCAACCACAGCGGGAGACTAAAGAAATCCTCCTGTTCGCAATCACTGTGGAAGTCTTGCCAAATCTGCAGAGACAGCGAGGGAAACCACACGGGCCAGGTGTGAGCACTTTGCCTGACTAGCTTCTTTTGCGAAGGTCTGATAAACATGATCAGAGCAAATGCATTAAAGTTGGTGTTTTTATGCTAATGAGATTATATCTTGTTGATCTGATAATGAGAATGTCATAAAGGAAAAACAACCAGAAGAGACATTTCATGGGTCATTGCTACTGTGCAGAACATTTTCATATCCTCATCTTAAAGGTGCTGTGTATAACTTTTACACTCTGAAATACCATATGTTTGCATATATTGAGGAAACATGCGATGTTCACATACTCGTTTCTCTGAAAAACACTTCTACAGCCAGTTATTTTCCTTTGAAATGTGTGTTTCCAGGCTGGAATGTTTGTTATTGTTTTGGTCTGTGATACTGCACGTTGCCAATTTGCCAAATTTCATTGTCCATTGCACTCGTTTCTGTTGCGTGTGCTCAAACTGTCCAATCTGAGGAGCAGGAGGCGGGAGAAACGACGATCTCAGATATTTTGAATTTGACTGCAGTACCTATTTTGACCACTAGTTCATTCTTACATACTGCATCTTTAAAATCTCTTATTTGACAAAATATTAAACTCACTATTTTTAAGACGGAAGTCATGCATTGTCAATGAAGTGATCATAAATCACTTAACTTTCTTTAAGCACATGTTGATAATTTGTCCAACGGCTGAAATTATAAACTGGCAATTTCTTAAATGTTCCTGGCAATAATGCTTATTTCTGGTCATCAATTCATAGAATATCACTTTAAAACCCTTTAAAAAACCTTTAACTAACAAAGGCAGTGTGTTAAGGACATCTTCCTGCGATGGGTTTGATGAATTCTGTTTGATATTGGGTTTGTGTCTTTCTAAAACATTTCTGTTTGATTAAAATACACAAATCATTATAATAATTATATTAGTAAGTTGATTTCAAAGATGAAGTTCACATTGACGTCCTCATGTATTCTAACTCAATCCAGCAATGGCTGACTTTAGCTTGTTATTTACATTGTGTTAATTTTCCAGTCGATATGTAAATAATCAAGTAATAATTAATAAAGCTGAACTGAGCAGAGCATATTTTGGAAAGTCTGGCAAACACTTTTATAGAAATACATCCTTAACACAAGCATATTAATTTTCACAAAGTTAAGGAGTTCAAATGGCAACTCAGAACAGGAATAGCTAAGATTATATATGTACACTACAGTTCAAAAGTTTCGGGTTAGTTTTTTAAAGAGATTATTACTTTTATTCTGCAAGAATGCATTAAATTGATCAATTACATTAAAGACATTTATAATATTACAAAAGTTCTATTGAATTTTCTATTCAATGAACAATATTAAGCAGCACAACTGTTTTCAACATTGATAATAATATAATGTTTCTTGAGCATCAAATTATTATATTAGCATGATTTCTGAATGGTCATGTGACACTGAAGACTGGAGTAATGATGCTGAAAATACAGATTTGATCACAGGAATAAATTATATTTAAAAATATATTCAAATTCAAAGGAGTTATTTTAAATTGTAATAATATTTCACAATATTACTGTTTTTACTGTATTTTTGATCAAAGAAATGCAGCCTTGATGAGCAAAAGAGACTTCTTTCAAAAGGTCAAATCAAGTAAAGTCACCTTTATTTATATCGCACTTTATACAATACAGATTTACAGAGATAAATGAATAATGATTCAATCATGCAAACAGAATTAAATTCTGCTGTAAAGCGGCTATAAAAAGAGAATAGTGTCATTGTTCAGCTGAGGTCAGTTCAGTGTAGATTCAGCTCAATAACTGGCAATCATCAAATATGAAATGAGTTCAGTTCAGCTATAAACAAAATCTTGGATGACAAACCTTAAGTTCATTGAAAGTGTTTGGGATGTGCTTGAGGAGACTTTACAGAGTGCTGGACTCATTGACAATACAAGATCTTGACCAAAATATGATGCACCTCTTGTTGTAAATAAATGTTGTGTTGTTATTTTCATTAAGATGTTTTGTTCAAGATCTTTTATTGACGAAGCAAGAGTCCAGCACATCTCAAAGACTTTCAATGAATTTAAGCTCTGGACTCAGAGGAGCCGATTCATGTGTGAAAATGATTCTTCATGCTCCTCACAACTATTCTTTCACAATTTGAGCCTGATGAATCTCGACATTGTCATCCTGGAATATGGCCATGATGTGTTTTCCTACATGCTTGTTTAACAAATGAAAAGCTACACACTCCATCAACTAGAGTTAGAAGAACTGTTGCAAAACATATAACATGATAGAAACATAATAATCACTGCAATAATGATCCAATAATTGACTCTTAAGCATTTGCCTATTTAAATCCAAACAGCAACTTTTTTTGGCCGTGCAGTGTATATGTAAGGGATAATGTAGATGATAATGTTTGAATCAGCCTGAAGGGGTTGTATTCGCTTTAACAACTGCCTCGCTCTACATTATCCCGTTTATTACATGCCTACCTACCAAATAAATCAATAATTTGACACAAAATATTTATTTAAAAAGGAGTTTATTGATTTAAAAACGATTGTATTGCTTCCGCTAAAGAAAATAGTCCATTCCGTCTCTACGGTTAGAATCCTGCGTCCATAGCAACGCTCTGTTTTTCATGGCAACGGTGTGTTATACTTAGCAGCGGTCTGTTATCAAGAATTATACCATGGTCTGGGTGAATACTCGATTCTGATTGGCTGCAGGGTGTCTGCTAAAAAGTGATAATGGACACCTAGGAAAGGCATCCCGTCAATTTGCCTGATGACAGTTCTAAATGATTGCGCTGGCTCAAACTCACTGATCAACTGCTACGGTCGGGTCGCTGTGGCCACGTTGCTTGGCAACGCCTGTATACGGGAGATATTAAATAGTGCGCTCGACTTAATAAATAAAAACCCTCACGATTTTTACTCTAAAACACATTAAAGTATTATTAATTGATTAAATATTTCTTTCTTTCGTAAGTAACCATGGTATAAGCGGGTTAATGCCCTTCGAGGTGTCCATTATCAGGTTTTAATGGACTCCGCTGCGCGTCGGACGGTTCATGCCTCGCCGTCGTCCATTAAAACCTGATAATGGACACCTCGTCGGGCATTAACCCTTACATAACACACCGCATTCTACATTAGAATTCAACCAAGCCATGTAATAAATATGTATATATATACGCAAATACTTATGAACTGGTCCTCTAATGCTGCACATGGGAAGTGAGATGTCACTAGACAGCAGACAGTTTTAATGAGCTTTTGCCACTTAATGAATGAGCTCATCCAATTAAGAGCCCTCACACAATGACAACGCAATTCAGTGCAGAAAACGCTCCAGCAATGATTCTTATATAAAGCTGAAGAGCCACGATAAGGTTATGAAGTCCGTGCTCTCAGACTGATTTGCCGCTTGCACACTGTTTGCTTTTGTGGGGCTGAAATGCCATAAACGTGCTGTTCCTCATCGTAAAACTTTACAGCGATTGTACAATGCAGGATTGAAGAGCACGTCTGCACTTCAGATAATGTGTCCTCTTTCCACAGAGGAAGAGAAGAGATGCCACAGTGAAGACCACAGCAGCTTTCATCAACTTTTGGTTGGACACGGATTGCTTTTTATTATTCTGAAAATGTTTTTTAACATGCGAAGCTACCTCCTGAACGCATGGGTTAAGCTTAGTAATAAAAAAGATTCCTAGAAGATCCATCATCCTCCCTAGACGCAATCCCAGAGGAGACAGTATATTTCTCCTTCTAACAATGAAGATCAAAATTCAGCTGTAAAGAACCCTGTCAGATGAAGGTGAAGAGCAGATGGTCTGAGGCATACATAAACACAAAACCTGACACTGCGCCGTCCCGCTGGGAATATGTCAAAACTGCTGCTTTTGTGACATCGAAAGCCAACGCACTTTCAGATGTCAAAGCTCATAATTAATAATTAATCATATTAACCAACTGGAAAGCATGATATACGGCTGATATCAAGTGCACAGTGAATAATCTAAATTATGTAATTACGATATAGGGGAGGCCGGGGCTAGTTGTCACAGGGGCTGTATGTTAGTAACTAGTCAAAAGCCCAAATGCACAAAAGCTTGTTTCTATAGCAGTGGTTTTGAATTCTGGGCAAAAAAAATAAAAATAAAAATAATAATATATATATATATATATATATGAAAAGATTTTGTATTATGGAATTATTTTGAAGACTACAAACATTTTCAAACTGATTATTAGCTCTATCTATTAAATTGTTACCACAACACAGTCATGACAGAATAAATGTCTATAAAATGACCATATTTTCTATGTCACATGCAATAATTGTTTTTGAAATAGTTTTCTGGTGTTGCAGCAAACAGCACCTGCATAAACAATTATGTAAAACTATGTAAATTATATTAATTTCTTTTCAATTTGTGTGAGTTGATGTATCATGGTTGTGACAAAAAGATGAGCATAATTACCTATTAATATATAATTACTTATATGCTACCATTCCAAAATTTGGGGTCAGTAAGATTTTTTTAAAAGAAATTAATACTCAGCAAGGGTGCATTAAATTGACCAAAAGTGACAGTAAAGACATTTATAATGTTTCTTTAAAATAAGGTTTCCAAAGAAATATTAAGCAGCACAACTGTTTTCAATATTGATAATGATAAGAAATCAGCATATTAGAATGATTTCTGAAGGATCATGTGACACTGAAGACTGGAGCAATGATGATGAAAATTCAGCTTTGCATCACAGGAATAAATTGCATTTAAAATAATATTTAAAAAGAACACTGTTATGTTAAATTGTAATAATATTTCACAATATTACTGTTTTTACTGTATTTTTGCTCAAATAACATGAAATTATTTCAAAAACATTAAAAACATTGTTATGAATTGCAAAATGTAGGTCATGCGACTCTTATAAATGTAGGCCATGACGTTTCTTTTAATGTTTGTAAATATTCTAAATAAGATGACCTAAAATTCTGATTAATACATGCCTTTGACGGGTTTCTATAAACCTGAATATGTTACATAATACACTTCCGTGAAATGACGCATAATAGGAAACATATTAATGAAACACAATTCTGTGCTTCATACAGTAATAGTTTCACTTTTTTATTTTTTTTTGTGCTGAAAAGGACGGGTTCCCTTTGTGACAACTTACCCCATACAGTAGTGTGACAAGATGCCCCAGTGATGGAAGTCAATGGGAAATTCAAAAACTTTACATTTGCTATAAAAGCATCCCGTTTAGAAAACGCAAAACTATACGGCACATCTAAGACTGATCTACAAAACAAAGACAGGCACTGACTGACCTACTTTCATCGGTATCATTATTCCAGAAGAAGGGCCATATTGAGTTCCTGTCATTGTCCTAATTCATACAAGGATTCAGTGACAATGTGAAGGAGCACAAACCAGTCCCATCATGATCATCAGCTGAGGATGAAGCCCTGAGCGCAACATCATCTTCAGCAGTGATGATGATGCTGGTGCTGATGGTGAGGATGAAGATGTGACACTGGACGTACCTCTCAAAGACCAGCCGGATCATAAACATGCAGAATGCTAAAGGACACGCAAGATACAGATCCTCGGCTTGTGGAAAGGTTGACTCGTCAGTATTTTTCAAGTCAGCCCAGGTTACGTTGTGCGGGAGCCAGAACCTCTCGTTCCAGAACCACACCAGAATCCCTGCCATTTCCAGCGGATCTGATGCTTTGACGCCCGTGCTGATGTGCAGTCAATGGCCGATGCGGCTTTGCGACGCTCTTTCACGGCTGATCTTTGCAGGTCCAGTGTGTGGTGATGATGATGATGATGTTGGTGATGATGGACCGCCCGTTTGTGTTGTGAGTCTCCACTCTCTCCAATGTAGGGAAGTAGAATGCCATCGACACGCTCCGCCTCCGCGATCCTGATTGGTCCGTGAGCTTGTCAATCATAAACGCGTCGCTTAAAGGAACAGTTCAGGAAGAAATTAAATTAATATTCTTCTGTGTTTATTCTGAAAGACTGTTTATGTGTCTCTGATCCGGTCTGTATTTGATTATGGTAGTGTGGAATATGGTTCCGCCTCAAAAAACCTTGTTAGAAAAATTCATTAAAATACAAGCTCAGTGAGACAGTGTTTTATAAGTCTTGTTATAGCAGAGATGCCATTAGAAATGACAATTAATGACTGGGCTAAGGGGCATAAAGAAGAACATCCTACAAATATGGTTTTACAGACGTGCTGGGAACAAAATAAAAGTTGTAAAAGAAGCTTTGTGTGAGTATTAAAATATATGCAGAAAAAAATGCAAGTAAATAGTATCAAGATGAGCCCAACAGTTGTAATTTCCGGAATATGAGCCAGGGGTTTATGTAATACCTCAAGCAGATCTGTATCTATCAGAGGTTAAAAAAGCAGAATGAGAAGTGGACTTTCCATTAGCATTTTCAGTATATGTTCCCCTTATTCAAATATTTACATACGGCTCAAAAGATCTAGAGCGTCAGACAACTGGGGCGGCTTTTTAATTCCAGACTGGAAATCAGAGGATCAGTGGAATAAAGCCAGCATCAAATCATGTGGGAGAGATCTTGAGATCTTTTAAATCTATAGGCATCAAGATGCTATCTTTAGTATATTACAAGTACATTCAGGAATTGTTCAAAATGATATATAAGTCAGTTTTAAATGAATTCCAGCACACATATGAGTAAAGGGAAATGAGGATATGGATAAATTAGCAAAACAAGCTTTACAGAGAGAAACAATAGAGATACGAGTTTCATTAAGCAAGTCAGAAATAAATCAATGAAAGAAGAGGTTATTTATAATAGTGTGTTAGGGCATTACAATTTAAATAGCAAACAAAACATCTAAATGGGTTATGACGTGAACAATGTTGAAGAAACAATTCAAAGATTTTTTAATGTATGAACCAGTAAGGGGCAATATGATAGAAAAATGGAATTAATTCATACATTTTAAGGTTTTAATAAAATGGTCAAGTGAAATAAATAGTAAAGCATTCTTTGATTTTATTAGGGAGACAGGGTTGATACATACAGTAGAATATAAAAACTCAGTTTCATTTATATATATTGAAAGTATAAATGTCATATAGGCCTATAGGTTATAGGTCATACATAACTAAGTGCTTCTAAACCAGTGTTATTTTAGTATCATTTATATATAGGCTACAATTTATTAATATTTTGAAATAGCTATAATATTTCCAGCTTTCATTTTAATTTCAGTTTAATCTTTAAGTTTAAATATTACTATTAAGGTTTAATTTATGTTTAGTTCAGTTTTACTGTTTATTTATTTATTACTATAAATTAGTAATTTTGGTGCTTCAAACTTAGTTCTAATTGTCGTTTAGTTTGCTTGTCATCTCATATTATATTTTAAATTATTTAAATTATTTCAACTATATCAAACACAATTTTAATGGTTTCAGTTAACCATAATAACCCTGCTCTGAAATAATCTTTATTCATTTTTGTATTGTTTTCTAAATGTTTTATGGCTCCCTGTATTCTAACAAGAAAGCAATCAATATGTAAAGCAATCTGTACATTTCTATATTTGTGATTTTATTGTTTAATAATGTGTTTTGTTAAAATGTATTTTTATTGTGTTATTTTTTATTGATTTTATCCTTATAATAAAGCATCCCCTTATAGTTCTAAATCAAAATATAAGCATAAATCGGACTAAAGCGGGTCACGTGTCATGGGCCCTTTAGCTGCCAAAGCTTATGAAATGGCGCCACCTGCTGGGTGATGGCCAATGTGTCCCCGCGGCCACTGCAATGCTGGGCTTTATAATTTTACATTGTACAGGTTGTTTTACAGACTAGAATACAAATAGTGATTATATCGTAAACCATAGGCCTATATTAAGTCTTGCTAAATTCTTTATACATAAAGGCAAATTTGTGAAGACCCAAACACTTTTCAAAATCTTAAATGTTATAGTTCATTAACGTGCATGATGCTGATACATTAGCAGGGTTATGATAGGAAATAAATAGAAACCTGTAAAATTATTCAAAGAGGCCATCTTACCCCCCCCCTAACTTGGGGTATAAGAAGACCCAATATATTAAATAAGAGTTTCACTCTTAATATAGTTATTAGGACTGCCTTTTAAACAAACAAACAAACAAACAAACAAACAAACAAACAAACAAACAAACAAACAAGACTCATTTTCCCCATGTTAAATTGAGTCAAAAGCAGTTTAGTAGTAATTAAATAATAGGCTATTTCTTATAATAATAAGACATGTAGCCTACTAAGTGAAAATGCCGAATAAAACATTTAAAATTGGGCACGATACGATCCTTCATAAATGAACAGAAATCTGAAATAAAAAAGCCGAAGAAGGTGGACAACTCCGAAATAAATTAAACTACCAAACGTGACTGTAAAATTACGATCTGTAAAATGACTGTAAAATGATGCAACGAAGCAGGTCACCAAACAACGTCACCATATCGCCGAACCGAATCTATATTCATCAGCTAATGTATGACAATGACGATAATTGTTGTTAATGTTTTTTTATTTTTTCATTTCTTCACGCATTTAATAATAATAAAAAATAAAAATAAAAAAAACAGCTAATTAATATCCACAAGCCACGCTGTAGTGATATCAGCGCGCTGAGATGAATATTCATGAGCTCAGCCTTCGCTGTAGTAGGATTGGAGATGTGTGTGTGAGTGAGAGTGTGTGTGTGTGTGTGTGTCTCCGGATGTGTTCTCGCAGGCGGTAGTGAATGTGAATGATCCAGCAGCAGCAGCAGCAGCAGAGAGAGAGAGAGTGTGTGTGAGTGAGTGTGTGAGAGCGACTCTCTCAGCATCATCATGGCGGAGCAGAGCGACTCCTCGGCGGCCGTCCAAACCCCGCAGCCCTCGCTCAGCACCAGCTGGCCCATCGTGAAGGAGGCGTACGAGCTCCAGGAGGTCATCGGTGGGTAGTTACGGATGGATTTGAGCCCGTCAGTGGCTGCAGTTTGTTGGTTTGGGCCTACCGGCTTTTTCCCCATATGCACTGGCCGATGACAGTAATGCAATGCGGATATGACAAGTGAAGCTTTCGATCATATGTTTTGAAGCCGTTGGGTGTCATGTCATGCTCAGGACAGCGCGCGCGTTATGAGTGATGATGCATCATTGAGACGTCAGGCTACTGTGATGTTTACAGGAAAGGTGCTGGTGTGATGACACATGTGTGTATGGAAGGTTATTTTTGCCAAAAAAAAGTGCAACCAAGTTTTTGTGATTTAAGTTGATGCATATAGCACAGGCTGGCGGATATCAAACAAAACACTAATAACTTATGTTTATAAATGATTTTTTATAAATATTAAGTGTGATATTGAATGTTCTGAGTGTGTACTGTAGGTGTGGATGTTCTCAGCACTGTCTGTGAGATTTAAAGGTGTCACTTGATTTGCTGCATGCGATGCGATGCGTTTGCGCTGTGCTCGTGACGCCCTCTGCTGCTCGTGCACTGCATTTCTACTCAATCTGCCACTTCACAAAGTTCTACACAAACAACAAAGTTTGCATACGTGTTTTATATTTTGCATCATATTTGATACATCAGGCTTTTATGGATCATATAGTATGATATAGTGAGAATATGGAGCTCATTGATACTCGAGGAGCAAAAAACAAACTGAGCAAAATGTGCAATTTGGTGCAGATGCTGATATTTACAAGGCCAAAAAGATTTAATTCTTGCAATGTAAATCAATGATATCTTATACAGTATACAGTACAGTATAGCAGACTACTTGCATAAAATACATATAAATGTCACTCAATATCTTGTAAAAATATATCTTCGTAGGATGATATTTAAATACTTAGTTTTATGATAAAAGCTCTGTAGTTTTTATTGCGGGGGCAAAACATAATGCAATACAGTGATGAACAAAAGCATGTTGAATCCTATTTGAAACTCACATTTTAACACAAGTTTTCTAAAAAAAAATACAAAAAATGTATACCGGTAATCAAGTAAACTAAGTTGCCTCACAGCAAAATAATATAAGCAAACTATTATGTGGTTTCTGTTTTTCATAGTTTTTTGTTTGAATGATTAACATCAAGATGCTAGTTTAAAATTTCCATGAATTACCATTTCTTTTATGATTTTTTTTTTCTCTTTTTGGAAAAACCATTTTGCTTTCACTAGTTAATTTTAAATGCTTAATATGAGGTCATAAAATTATGCATGAGACTTTTTAAAATGATTTTTTTTAGATGAAATATTACACACATATTACAGAAATATTACTGTTGTTAATCTCTAAATCAATTACAATTTAAATACAAATTTCAGTTTCAATGCAAGAAAATACAATTTTCAATCATTAGCATGATGTTGTTATATATATATATATATATATATATATATATATATATATATATATATATATATATATTGCACTGTTGTCGTGTAATGCATTACTAAATAATTAATTACTGTTATTTAATTATTTTTCACTTGAAAAAGTAAAGTAAGGGATACTGTATTGACTACAGAACAATTCTATATCAAATAATAGTGGAGTTAACATCAGAATTTAATGTCTAATGTTATTGTAACCTTCTTCCTTTAAATACTTTGGTCAGTTCAAGAATACTTTATATGCAATTTTATATTATTTATTTGAAATGTCTATCCTTGTTCAGCTGGTTGAGGTTGATGGGATTTAGAAAGTAATTAGTATTTAAGTAATGCAGTAATTTTTAGTAGCTAGTAATTAATTACTTTTAAGAGTAACTTGTCCAGCAATTGGCCTATTAAATAGTTCCTCTGCTGTTCTTCTGCTAATCGGTGTGTGACGTGTTCAGGACCCCCTCCTTATCTCTCAGCCACAGTTGGCACAGTACCACACTCTTGCAGCACTGCGTGTGTGTTTGTGTGTGTTTACAGTCACAAACACAATGTGCGGTATCTAATGTGAATCAGCAACTGGCTATAAATGTTTTATGCATTTATTGTTGAGTAAATGTGTAAATTGATCAACCAAACCGCCTCTGTCAAATTAAGTCTAATACATTTTGAGTAGATAGATTGATTGTTGTCAGATTTATTTTATTTTTTATAAAAAAAGAGAAAAAAGAAAAAAAAAGATAAAAAAGAGAATAAAAGAGAAAAGTTTCACGGTTTCAACAAAAATATGAAGCAGCACAACTTTGATGATAATTAGAAATGTTTCTTGAGCAGAAAATCAGCATATTAGAAGGATTTATGAAGGATCATGTGAATATATTACAATAGAAAAGAGTCATTTTAAATTGTAATAATATTTCACAACACTGCTGTTTTTACTGCATTTCTGATTAAGCAAATACAAAAAATGTATAAAAAAAAAGAAAAACATTAAAACATCTTATTGACAGCAAACTTTCTGAATGGTATTATTTAGATTTTTATTAAGTTATGTATTTTGTGTTATCATATTATTTTGATATTATTTTGTCCCTGTGCCATTTTTGTGTGTATGTGTGTGAATGTGTATTTATTAGTGGTAAACCAATATTTTTATTTATGTATTTATATTTTCGGAGAGAATGGCCTATATAATGCTGAAATACAGTTGCAGGAAAAAGTATGTGAACCCATTGAGTTTCTGCCAAGTCCCTTGCTCGGCGGCCATCTTTGTTTGAAACGGCTCTCGGGAGTCGGGCAGCTATTTCAGTCATGCAAGTACAGCTCTTATCTCTTTGAACGGGGAAACATCAGATTCTCCAAAGCTGTTATAGATATATATAGAGATCGGTGATTCACTCACGATTCTGAACAGACAAACTAGACAAAATATCTTGAAAATGTTAATTGCTGTTGTCTATTTAAAATTTTTTAATTGATTTTAAAGAGTTTTTTTTTTTTTTTTTGAAAGAGAAAATTGTAAAAAAAAAAAAAAAGTCTGAATGATTCAATGACTTGATTGAATGATTCAACGATTCACTTGTTTCATTTCTGGTTGAATCATGGTTTTGAACGAATCTCTTGAATGAATGATTCAATCCTTATTTGAAGCGCCAAGATACTTTCAAAAGTTGATTTGCTCTATTTCTATGGTAGACATCACTGTTTATATAAGTTTAGAAACTTTTATTCTAGTACTTTAGTGATAATTTGAGTATTTGTCTCAGAAATAACGATACTGTGTGTGTAACGATCTCTGTGAAAAGACCGTTTGTGAAGCTGTTTCATATCTATACATTAATGATTTCTCTGGGTCAGCGTGAGCATTGAATGTTCTGGTGTGATTTTGTCAAAGCTTCAATAGACACAGGCGAATCGTTGTCATTTGGGAATGAGATTGCATTGCATCGGTGTTTGAATATAGCGATTAATCATGCAGCTCTACTGTGAGGTCATGTCTAATGATCTAGAACAAATTTAAGTGAGCTTAGCTTAGCCATAACCAAGCAAATATCTAGTACCTACAATGCATATTTCGCAGTAGTAATTGAATCATAAGTTGACAAGTATTAAACAAATTGACATTTGACTACATGCACAACGATTGGGCAACGATTAATCGTGATTAATCACATCCATAATAAAAGTTTGTGTTTACATAATATATGTGTGTGTACTGTGTATAGTTATTTAGTCTATATAAATACACACATACTGTATGTATGTGTTTATTTAAGAAAAATTTGGTATTTATATATAAAATATTCATATATAATATAAATTATGTATAAATATATCTACAGTATATACATGCACATTTTTCTTAAATATACACATACATATGAGTGTATTTATATATACAAAATAATTATACGCAGTACACACATATATATTATGTAAACACAAACTTTTATTTCGGATGCGATTAATCGCAATTAATCGTTGCCCAACCCTAATGCACAGCATTGTGGGATATCAGTGTAGGACCAAGAGAGATCTCAAAATATTGACTTGCAAGATGAAAAGGGTTATGCCATGACACGTGGTGAAACTGTCTATAAATGGAGAAAGTTCAGCAGCGCTGTGGGGGTTCTGCAAAGATGACTGATAGAGGAAGCCACCGCTGTCCCAAAAAAAGCTTCGCCGCACGTCCGAAGTGGGCAAGAAGTCTCCTGGACAGCTTGCTGACATTGATGGGAAAATGAATTCCCAAGTTGATCAGATTCAGGACATTTTTCAGGAGACTGAAGGCCATCTGTCCGCCAGCTGAAACGGGACCCAAACCACACGAGTAAATCATCCAATAAAATTATGCCACCTTGAGTGACCCGGTCTGAGTCCTGACCTCAGCCTGAATATTGCAGAACTGAAACCGTTTTGTTTGCTGGTTTAGAAAAGGTTAGAAAAGGACAGCCAATTGGATTCACATACTTTTCCCACTCACGCTATGCATATTTGCTTATGCTGACTGTTTGTCTGTTGCTGATGAGTTGATTGAGGATTGAGCATTACATGGTAAATACAAGGTTCAAATACAATGATTGAAATAATATGCACGCGCATTTCTAGTATAGCATGCAATTTGTCTCCTTTACAGTAAAGCTACTTATCAAAGCGTCACACACGTCTGATATCAATCCTATAAGCACATCATATGATCAGCTGCACCTGCTGTGCACAAGCTTTTATTTTCCAGAGGGCTTGTTTACTGTCTGCCTTTCATCTAGAATAATGTCTTTGACACGGCGTGTGCTTTGTTCATTAGAGACGTGTATACTGTGTTTTGTAGGTAGCGGAGCCACAGCAGTCGTCCAGGCCGCTCTTTGTAACCCACGACAGGAGCGTGTGGCCATCAAGAGAATCAACCTGGAGAAATGCCAGACCAGCATGGATGAGCTGTTGGTGAGGAACAACATAAAAACAGCTGTGTCTACTCATGCAGGTTTTGCCATACACATGCATATGCATGTTAACACACACACACTCATGTTTTATGGGGATTTTCCATAGACAATGGTTTTTATACTTTACAAACTGTATATTCTATCCCACTACACTAACCCTACACCTAAACCTACACATCACAGAAAACTTTCTGCAATTTTAGATTTTCAAAAAACATTATTCTGTATGATTAATATGCTTGTTTCCTCATGGGGACCCAAAAAAATGTCCTCACAAGCCAAGGTGAAAATTTATTGATATTACTATACTTGTGGAACATTTGGTACACACACACACACACACACACACACACACACACACACACACACACACACACACACACACACACACACACACACACACACACACACACACACACTCACACTCATACATCTATCTTTATGAGGACATTCATTGACACAATGCAATCTCTAGCCGCTTACCCTAACCTTACCCATCACAACTAAGTGCCTAACCCGACCCCTGACCCTAAACCGACCCTTAACCTAATTATAACCTTATCCCTAAAACCAAGTCTTGACCCTCAAACAGGCCTTTAAAGGCTCTCAGAAAGTGAGGACCGGCCAAAATGTCCTCACTTTACTCTCTTTGTCCTCACTCCAGTGGTCTAAAACTCAAACTGGTCCTCACAAAGATAGTTGTACAAGCACACACACACACACACACACACACACACACACACACACACACACACACACACACACACACACACACACACACACACACACACACACACACACACACACACAACACACACACACACACACACACACACACACACACACACACACACACAAACACACACAAACACTCACACACACTTTGTTTGTTTGAGCAGCCTGACTGGACCGGGCAGAGCAATATTGGATCGACCAATGACATCAGTTTGGGGCCTGTCATCATTTGCTTCCAGAAGTATTTTTTTCCCATTTATTTTCATCTTTCATCATAGGCATTCCAAAAATAATCTTAAATAAAGAGCCAAACTAACCCAGATAAATCACAACTTTAACCTTTGATTTAAAGCAGCAAATGAAAATAAAAAAAGTATGGTGAATGATGTATTCGAGTCAGAAATTATGCGCGCAATATGTATAAATTGCTCTGTATTTGAAGATAACTGTGAAATATTTCAAAGAAATTGACTGAAAGAAATGCAAAAAAGTATTGAAAGAAATTAATATTTTTATTCAGAAAGGATGCAAAAGTAACAGTTAAGATATAACGTTATAAAATATTTCTACTTCAAATACATGCTTTCCATTAATTAACAAAAATTAAGTAGCAGATAATAATACATTTTTCTTGAGTAGTAAATCAGCATATTAGAATGATTTCTGAAGGATCATGTGACACTGAAGACTGGGGTAATGATGCTGAAAATTCAGATTTGATCACAGGAATAAATAATATTACATTATTATTTTAAATTGTAATAATATTTCACAATATTACTATTTTACTGTGTTTTTTGACCAAATAAATGCATCCTTGGTGAGCATAAGAATCTTCTTTCAAAAATATTGTAAAAAAGGTATCGAACTCAAGCCTTTGAATGGTAGTATATACAGATGCTGAGACTCGTTTACTTCGTTCGCAATGCTTCATGGGAGTGGGCGATTACTCTTTTTATATCGGAAAATCTGTTTCAGAAACATTAATTTGAAATCATCCTGACTTATTGCTTCTTTAGAGGTATCAGATTATATTGTTTTAAAATACTTGAATACTACAGTTACCTTTTCATTGATTACATAATTACATGTTATTAAATTATTCATAATTCATTGATTCTCCCTACTACTTCTTTTCTATCTTTAAAATTTTCAGGTTTATTGAATTGCACACACAGTATTTGATCACTGGATTTACAGAAATCATTTCACTTTTCACTGAAATTTCACTTTTCACTTTTCATTTCAACATTGCATATCTAATCAACTCCTGACAAACACATTCATTATTATTTGAATGATCACTCAGTGAGTCATTTAACCATGTTTTACTGTCTCTGGAAGGCTTTTGTCTTTCAAACACATACAAATTTACAAATTTAAATGCAATGCAGGGATTCCCCAACTTTCTTGTCAGCTGAACCTCTTTGACCTGATACTGTATATTTACTTGTAGTTAAAGTAAGTTAATAAGTTAGGTCAATGATTAAATTAAATCAATAATAATAAATAATAAAATTAAATTCATGGTGCTCTGATGTCTGTTAATGGTCACTTGACATGCAGGTAAACAGATAACATATGTTTTGAAGTCTTTTTAGTAGGTGTTTTATTTTATTTTAAAATGATTTATTGTAATTTAAAATTTTAATGATTTAATTAATAGCTTTTCATTAAACTCAGGAACTCCTGCAGTTCCATCATGAACCCCAGTCTGGGAAACTCTGACGTAATGTAATATTTAATGCACTTCATGTTGTTTATAACAAAGAATGGAATATATTTTCAATGTATACAATGTAATACATGGATACAATGGAATATATATATCAAATCAATGTAATAAACGAGTTAGGTCAAAAGTAATCTAAAAGTAATTAAAAAAAGTAGTCAGATTATAGTACCATAAATATGTAATGTATAATATATAAAATATGTTTGGAATCAGTAAATGACTACAATAAATAATCTACCCAGCACTGAGAGACAATTATCATTGTTTTACCTTCGAGCAGTTTTAATTATTATTTTTTTTTTTACATTTTCACAAAAACAAATTTCCCTATAGAGAATATGTATGATTTTAAACTTCAACAAACACTTCACATTGAATCATTTTGAGTGAATAAATGACTTGTTAATGTGCATGTGCATTAAACATACAATGTAAGTGTTTGAAAAGTCAATTAAATCATTAATCACAATTATTTGTAGGATTATTAATCATTAGCCAACACTTATAATTGCGACTGCCCTAGTTTCTCATGAATATGTTTCATATCTGTCAAAGACACACGTTACATGCTTTTCTCACAGCGCGCTTTCCCTACTGTTATCATGCGCACACACACAAACACACGCAGACACGCACACACACACACACACTCACACGCAGCAGGCCTTTCACTCCGACACTCATGACTGAGTTGTTTTCCATTGATCTTTGTTTTGGTGCAGAGAGACTGGAAACTGATGGTTTGATTAATGACTATTCTGCCGCGAAAACAAGTTTATTCCCGGAGATGGGAATCTGCTATAAGCATCTCTCAGATTTACTCTCAAATTGGCTGACACAGAAATATGGGTTTGTGTATATCTATGCTGAACCCAGGCATACATGCGTAATGACCTTTTTCAGTTTTCTTCAGATTTGGATCTTGCAGGTTTTTTTGTTAAAACCTTATATTATTATAACATGTGAAATTACTTCATCAATTGTATGTTGTTGACCTGCAAGAAAAATGGCATTTCTGCTTTGAAATAAACTGAAAAACAGCTTTAGTACTGAAGCATTGATTAGCACTTTACATGTCGAGGATAAGAGTTTATATTTGTCTGATATTTTCAGAAGTAAAGATTGCTTATTAAATCAGGATCAGGTAGTCCGAGCTGGTGCGAGTGAGTGGAGGCGGAGACTAATTTGCATATTAAAGTATCCTCGTATACTAAATGAAGTAATGGTGTAGTTACATTCAAGCTATGTTAAGGCATGAAACAATTATTTTAACAGGAAAAAAAAAGTTTAAATATTATATTTGGATTATCAAAGATGACTTTTGGATAAAGTTATTGAGTGCAGGGGGACTTTAAATGTAGTTTTAAAAATACATTAAAAAATCAAATGTTTTTTTTTATACTAATCATTACCATGTATATACATCAATATATCAATACATGATAACAGATCAGAAACATTTATATGCATATTATTGAAACAGTTTAATACATTTAGAAAACTGAATGATGGCTCAAATAAATCATTTAACCAAATTGAATGAATGTAAGATCTGATTCATGTACATTTGCATTAATTCATTTACCAGACACTTTTATCCAAAGTGAGGAGCAAAAGCAATTTTTTTTAAAGAGCCAACAATATACATGACATTACAGTAATGAGAATTGATTTTTTTTTTTCTAATAGGGTAATGAAAATTGGAGGATAAATGTGTTTTAGAAGTCAAACAATTCATAGTCATAAACATGGGCTTAATTTCCTTTTGGGGTGAAATATGATCTGAACACACAGATTTGGTGAGATGTATTCTATTGGTGAATGGTGTCTTTTATAAATCAGTTCAAGAACTTCTCTCTGTTTCTATCTTTGCAATCACGTTGATGTGCATGCATTATAAAGCACATAGACATAATTAAAGACGTGCATTATAAAACTAGACACCTCCATCTGTCTCCACAGAAAGAGATCCAAGCCATGAGCCAGTGTAACCATCCAAACGTGGTCACATACTACACTTCATTCGTTGTGAAAGATGAACTTTGGCTCGTCATGAAACTCCTGAGTGGAGGTGAGAGGAATCAGTTAACAGTTACAACCACAAAGTCTTATTGTATTCATTTTTAACACTAAATGTATTGTTTCATCGTTTAAAACAAACTGCTTATGAAATGTTTTGCCTGAAAAGTGTGGTTGTGTTTTTTATATGTCATTTTGATTTGATAATGTTGCCCAATACTCGTTTGTGTGTCCAAAACCTATTTGTGGCAACTGTATGTGTTATATGCATGTATATTTTGTAGATTTGCATGTGTTTTGTGTGATTACAAGGCTTTTTATTCATCCAGGATCAGTGTTAGACATCATAAAGCACACGTTCATCAAAGGAGAGCATAAAAACGGTGTCCTAGATGAATCCACAATAGCAACCATTCTGAAGGAAGTACTGGAGGGATTAGATTATCTCCACAAAAATGGGCAGATTCACAGGTAAGGAAAAATCTATTATTGTCACTATTCCACTTTGTAACTCCCTTCCAATCACAGGCCATTTGCTTCAGTCGTACTTGAACTTAAAGGTTTCCTGGTTAGTGGCATCAAAGTGGTAAGAAAAAAAGTACTAAGTAAATACCAAGTAAATTAGACATCCATATTTCACTTTGGCCCTGTTTACACCTGGTATTAAAGGGTTAGTTCACCCAAAAATGAAAATGATCCCATAATTTACTCACCCTCAAGCCATCCTAGGTGTATATGACAATCAGAGTTACAGTAAAAAATATCCTGGCTCTTCCAAGCTTTATAATGAGAATGAATAGAGTCTGAGATTTTGAAGCCCAAAAAAGCGCATCCACCCATCATAAAAAAAATCCATACGGCTCCAGTGGGTTAATAATGCCTTCTGAAGCAAAGCGATGTGTTTTTGTTAGAAAAATATCCATAATTAGAATTTTATAAACTAAAATGACTGGCTTCTGGCTACGGCAGTACGCGAGTCTAGCTCAGGCGGAAGAGTGACCTCTGACCCGACGCATTACGTACTCACGAACGAAAGCGTAGAGGATAGAGCAAAACAAAACCCCAGTCACGAATTAGTCTAAAATGATATTTTTTAAAGAGAAATGTCGGAGGAGCTTGAGTTTGTTATTTGTTTGAACCGCGAGACGCGTCTACTCTCACCTAAGCTTACGCTACGCCTAAGTCCTAAATCGTACGCCGGAACTCGACTCTTTCGTGAAGCATAAACGGACATTACCAGAAGCTACTGATTACTTTTTATAAAGTTTTAAATATGGATCATTTTCTTACAAAAACGCATGGCTTCTCTTCAGAAGGCCGTTATTAACACCCTCTATGCATTACTTTTATGATGGATGGATGCACTTTTTTGGTCTTCAAAATCTCAGGCTCTATTCACTCCCATTATAAAGCTTGGAAGAGCCAGGATATTTTTTTATGTACTGTAACTCTGATTGTGTTTGGCTGAAAGAAGAAAGTCATATACACCTAGGATGGCTTGAGGGTCAGTAAATGATGGGATAGTTTTCATTTTGGGGTGAACTAACCCTTTAGGATGAGGTTTGGATGAGGTACACCTGGTGTTTTAATCAGTCTCTTTTGTCCACTTTCAACCACTTCTGTCCTGATTTATTCGAGGGAAGGGTCTATGGGTGGGTAAATATATGGGCTTTTTCAGATCTTTCGATCTAATGGACAAAATAAGCTTGTGCAGTTTACATCTTCAAACCAAACTTGGGTCTCCAGCCAACAAAGTTTAAATCGAACATGGACAAGCTCAAAGCTTTTTAGACCCCATTTACACCTGTATTTAGTGTCGTCCACTTGTGATCCGATCGACCAAAACGCATCTTAATAGCAGGTGTAAACACGGCCTTAATCATACTTGACGTTTAGTTAGTGGCATCAAAGTTTTGAAAGATACTCAAAAGAGGTTTTTTTTTAAACACCTACTTGGTAAATACCAAGTAAATTAGACATCCATGAACATAACTGCATATTTCACTTTGTTTTCTGAGTTATATTTGGAAGGACATAAATTTGGATTTAATTCTAATGAAGTTTACACAAATTCTCTGCAGTATTGATTTCAGATTTACCTGGGCCTAAATGACAAAATTATTTATGGCTTGTCATTTCACATGCATTTCAGATGGTCTCTTCCTGTTTGAGTGAACAACTCTTGGTCCAAATAGGATGCAAATTGGCCAGACTTTATGCTGACAGTCAAACGTCTGGTTTTGTGAAACTAGAGTAAAATATGCTTTAATTAAATTCCTCTGCATGTTAAGTGCTGAAAAATACTAATGTGGTCTTTTCCCTCCAGGCCATCACTGCTGTAATAATGGTCTGAAAAATTCATAAACATGCGGTTTCATTCTTCAGCCACTGGCATTATTGTTAATGTTTAAGATTATAATAAACCGTGACATGTGTGTGCTTTGTCTTGGTTTGACCTCAGGGACGTGAAGGCTGGTAATATTCTACTGGGAGAAGATGGATCGGTGCAGATCGCAGGTTTGAAACTTTGTTTGCCTTTGACTTTACCCTAGATTTTCTGAAATGTTTTGTTCCTTTTTGTATTTTAAGTTAGTTAATAGTTAGTTAAACCACCAAAATCTAACAAAACAATCTAAATATTAGATTGGCTCGACAACAGATCTGCAGCTTGCAGATGAATACTTTATCTTATTTCACATGCAAAGTGAGCGTTTACATAGATGTCTTAAAGAAACAGCCGGAAAAAACTTGTGTTTTTTTGACATCCAAGAGTATTTAAGCTTCATCCACCAAGTATCTATCATTAGCAAAGCCAACCAGCTTAGGACAAAAATGTTAAAACATGTTAGCAACATGCTAATTCATGTTAATAACAACATGTTAGCAACATGATCATTCATGCTAGAAACATGTTAAAATATACTGGCAACATGTTAAAACATTAGCAATATGTTAACATCACATATTCATTCATGCTAGCAACATGCTAGCAATGTGTTAAAACAAGTTAGAGACATTTTTATCAATTTGGTAAGACATGCTAGTAACATGCTAATTCATGTTGACATGTTGAAATGCTTGCAACATGTTAATAAATGCTAGCAATGTATAGCGTGTTAAAACATGAAATCTAAATAATACTAGACACATGCCACAACATGATAAAAACATGATAAAACTTGTTAGCAACATGACAATACATGCTGAAAGCTTATAAAATGTATAGAAGTCTTTGTCAACATAAAAGTTTGTCCCAATGAACTTCACTTTCTAGTTTTAAGAGTGAGATAGATAGATAGATGATAGATAGATGGATGTTAAAAACTTAACATTATACATGGACCTCAGGGGACAACATAAAATTATGTATATAAAAGATGTATGACTCAGAATATGTTATAAATTTCTTTGTTGCTTTTAACTGATTTTGACCAATGCATTCTCAGGGCCCTATTTTAACGATCTAAGTGCATGGTCTAAAGCGCAGGGTGCAAGTTCACTTAGGGCGTGTCCGAATCCACTTTTGCTAGTTTAACGATGGGAAAAATGGTCAGCGGCCAGGCGCATGGTCTAAAAGTTTTGTCCCTATATTCTCTTAATGAGTAATGGGTGTGTTTCGGGATTTATGTGTGTTAAACCAATCAGAGTCTCATCTCCCATTCCCTTTAAATGCCAGTTGCGCTCGTGCCATGGCAGATTCGTTATTTACATGACGGAATTTGATAGTGGAAAGACCGAACGCGTCTCCAGAGCGCGAACGGATCTGCTCGTGCGCGAGGTAAAAGTGTGCAAGCAGAACATCTACGGGACAAGCCGGATTCCACCATACAGTATCTTTATGTACACGATAATAATCTTTTACATTGTAATCCTTTTATTTGAAATATTTGGCATGTTTGTGTGCTGCTGTGCGTCCCTGTGTGTTTAATAAGCAGAGTGTACGCGCGTTGTGGCCCCACCTAGGCGCACATTACTAACGCGCTCTTTAAATAACAAAAAAATTATAATATTGTGCCATTGACTTTAGACCAGGGTTCAGTTGGTCAGTGTTGCCTCAAAATAGCAACGTGCCAACAATGCGCCTGAACACGCCTCATTTTCAGACCAGCACGCCCATGGCCGCACAAATGGGCGCAAATGCACTTGCTATTTAAACGTGGCGCAGGGTGTGAATATGAAAACTGCGTCGGACTGAAACTAGCAAAACACACATTGCGCCAGGTGTATGATAGGGCCCTTAATATTCAGTCGCATAATTATTTCAGCCCTTTAGCTTATTTATAGCCATGAGTTAATTAAGCTTTCTTTAGCTGTAAAAATCCTGTTTTAATTAATATTGGTTGTCACACTAAAAAGCAACATTTATGGGCCTTAACAGAGATTAAACCATGGTAATTAACTTTAATTATGCTAACTATAAAAGCAATAAAAAGCAGTGATTTAATCAGTCAGTCAAGCCGCTGTCAAGAAAGTTAATTATGTTTTGATTATTAAATGATAATATATTTTCAACTTTTGTTCTCTTTTACATTTTGTTTTGTGAATTTGCAAGTTCGAGCGACATGAAGGAGAGCAGACAAACAGGCCTGAGATACATTGATCGTACTGTGGAGAAGTGTTAAATTCCTGAAATGGGGCTTTTTCCGTCCCTGGAGGGAAACTGGCTGATCTAGTTCTGGAATATTGATTGGTTTTATGTAACAGGGGTTTCCACCAGCGACCTTGGCTTGCCTTTGTTGAGATTGTAGGTCACATCAGAGCTTTTTCTATTGAAATGTTTGACAGACAAATTTATAAAACGTTTTCACACACGCACACACACACACACACACTTACACATGGGTGAATCCAGGTTAAATTTATACCCTCCTCCCCCAAAAAATAAATAAGATAAAAAATTAAGCCTATTTTTCCATTGTGAAATAATTTACTTTATTTCTAAACATTTTCTTAAAGGATCACATTTTTATTTTGAGTTTTTTTTAAATTCCCATTATTTTCAATGATGATTCTAATTAGGTGCTCTCTCTTTTTTTTTTTACTGTTAAATTTTTTAAATGCTGTCATCCAATTACCTTAAATCATGATTGAATGAAACAGTGAAACCTTTCAAGACATAAAACATGCATCTTCACGCTTTCATAAAAAGTTTAACCTATAATCTGGATCATGCTATGCATCAACTACCAATGAATACTTTTGAAATAATATATCATTATTTTTCAGCAATAAACAGTTATTGAAATGAAAAAAAAAATTCACAGAAAATATGAAATGTGTTAATTGTCCTAAATTACTGTAGGACTCATTTGCTTTAGACAAAATACAGTTGTTTTCTTTGATTTTTTTTTGTAAAAAAAGTGTAAGTAACCTGGAAAATGTTTTCATGAGGATTCACTCACAAATACATAAATCTTTTCTGATTTTTGAATTGTAATTAAAATATTTCACAAGGCAAACCACATTAATTGCCCTAAAAATAGACTTTATTTTTGTTATGTGAAATATTATTTTTGCAGTAAAATATTGACTCTGACATGTTTTTTGTTTTTGTTTTTTTATGAGATTCACCTTTTATGTGTGAAAACGTTTTATTTTTATTTTTTTATTTATCTGTCAAACATTTCATTAGAAAAAGCTCTGATTTGAACTACAATCTCAACAAAAAAATATTTTCTGATTGTTGAAAGAAAATATGTGAAAAAAAGGCTGTGAAGGATAGACATACAGTCTCTGTTTAGATTTTTTGGAAAGACACGTTTTCAGTGTTTGACTGAACGAACACATTTATCAGACTGTATGTCTATCTTTCATGTGCATGCATGTCAAATTGAATATCCATTTAAACATTTACTTTCAGCTCTTCAACCCATGTTTCAATAGACGTTATTTGTGCATGATCCTTTGATGAGGTTGTTACTCACTTGAAACGGTTGACTCTGTAGATTTCGGTGTGAGTGCTTTTCTGGCCACCGGTGGAGACGTCACTAGACACAAAGTGAGGAAGACGTTTGTGGGGACCCCGTGCTGGATGGCCCCGGAGGTGATGGAGCAGGTCAGTTTGCTCAGAGAACCAACATTAAAGTGTACATACTGTAGTAAGATAGTCTATTTGGGCCTCATTTTAAAGCAGCATTAAATGTATCCTTATAAGACATGATTAGGTCAATCCCAGTATGCATTGCCATTGACAAGCTCAATAGCATAATCCATCAAAGATAGTGGACAAAGCAAGAAATGTTGATTATTCCATACTGAAATCTATCAATATCAAACACTACCGTTTTTACACATTTTTTAAAGAACATTCTTATGTTCACCTATGCTGCATTTATAAAGTAAAACAGTACTATTATTAAAATTTTAAATAATAATTTTAATTTGAACATTAGTCAAATTGAGATTTATACATCATCTGAAAGCTGAATAAATAAGCTTTCCATTGATGTTTGTTAGGATTGGACAATATTTAGCCGAGATACAACTATTGAAAATCTGGAATCTGAGGATGCAAAAACATCGAAACATTGAGAAAATCTCCTTTAAAGTTGTCCATTTATGTTCACGATTGTGCTGCATTCACTCACAAAAATAAATGTTTTATATATTTACGGTAGGAAATTTACAAAATATCTTCATGGAACATGAGCTTTACTTAATATCCTAATGATTTTTGGCATAAAAGAAAAATCAATAATTTTGACCCATACAATGTATTGTTGGCTATTGCCACAAATATACCCGTGCGACATATAACTGGTTTTGTGATCCAGGGTCACATATTTAAAAATGTAATTTATTCCTGTGATCAAAGCTGAATTTTCATCACCATTACTCCAGTCTTCAGTGTCACATGATCATTCAGAAATTATTCTAATATGCTGAGTTGCTGCTCAAGAAACATTTCTGATTATTATCAATGTTGATTATCCTTTTTCAGGATTCTTTGATGAATAGAAAGTTCATTAGAACAGCATTTATTTGAAATAGAAATCTTTGATACATTATAAATGTCTTTACTGTCACTTTTGATCAATTTAATGCATCCTTGCTGAATAGAAGTTTCTTAATAATCTAATTAATTAAAATTAAAATCTACTATTTTACCCAATATTTATGTGTGCTATTTATTTTTATGCTTACCGGTATTAGACTATCATGCCGTTAGAACAGTGATATGATAACTGAATCAACTGAAGCATAGTTGCTGAAGAAGAAAGATGCTCACTTGGTTTTGTAACAAAGCAAAATGTTTCTTTCATCTTCTGTAAAATGACGGATCTTTGAACCGTGAAAGTGTTCACAGCTAGCCTATTTCTAAGAGCTTTTCCGTTACTGAATTATTAATAACCATTAAACTATTATTGCACAGATCATGGAGATTAAGGTTAAAGTTAAAGTCGGCATAAAATGAAAGTTGAAAGTCTTTTCTTCTTTAATGTGACATATATCCAAGTGAAATGGCTTCTTGAACAACATCAATTGTAGGGCGGGACTTGATTTTGTCCATGGGGAATTGATTGGATGGTTGTGGTTTGCTATTGATGGATCTCATGTGAGTGACAGGTTGGTTGTCCCGCCCTCGTCATCAATGAGCAAGAGGGAGAGGAAGTTATTTTGATTAAAGATTACAAGGGCAAATGATAAAAAAAACAAAAAAACAATGATGTGCACGGATCAATCATTTATAATAAATACTGCAGTGTTACATAAAAAAAATGGTGACTTAAATCATTTGATTTCTGCTGTGGGAAAATAACAGCTGTTTATGGCTGATGTGGATCATAGTTTGCCATTCCATCAACTGATGTCAGTTAGCATGTCATGTGACTATAGGTACGGGGTTACGACTTCAAAGCTGACATTTGGAGTTTCGGAATCACTGCCATTGAACTTGCAACAGGCTCTGCGCCGTATCATCGGTATCCCCCTATGAAGGTAAACTGACAACTGCCCATTCATGTGATGATTCATGCTGTGTGTTTTGGTGAAAACCCTGTTTTTTTTAACAGTTTCACAAGATAAATCAAGTGTTGGTGGTTTTAATTGTCTGTACTGTCAATTTTAAAGAGGACCTATTATGCTATTTGTTTTTTGGCTCTACTAGAATAGGTTTTTATGCTTGAATGTTCAAAAAACACATTATTTTCCCCATATCTGACATTATCGCAGCTCGTCTCTTCCCAGTCTGTCAGTAACGCTCTGTTTATTTCCTGTCTCCATGAAGTCCCTCCTTGTGAAAAGCACAATGTGCTCTGATTGGTCAGTTGGATCAGTGAGTTGTGATTGGTAAACCGTTTCGAGCGTGTTTGAGAAGTGTCACACCCTTACCATAACTGCAAGTTTTAACACACTACTATCTCAACTCAACCAGGCCATTGCTTATGCTGTGGGCGGGAATTATTTAAATGAGGAATATTGTGACGTGTTCGTAAGTGTCTGGAAGAAAACTCAAGACTACAGTGGAGGCATTTCAGGGAGTTCAGAAACTGTGACACTGATATAGAGAATAACTCCCTTTGGAGGAACTTTGTGCTTTGTAACTTTGCAGAGCTTTTTAATTAGCCTGGATGCCAGCCGAACTTAGCCCCACCCACAACATTTTAGGTCGGGAAGTTTGGTCTGGACTTGATCCGTTGTGTGCAACTATGCTCGAACCAGAGCTGTTCAGACCAATCAAATTGTCAGGGCGGGCTTTATATGATGATGGACAGATGATCAACAGTAACGTAATCATCCACGTCACCAAAGAGCGCTTGGGTTGAATTCGTTTACAACAAAGATGGCTGCCGCTGGAGAACTGAGATGTGTAGATTCCGCCATCGCGTCTGTTATAGAAGATATCGACAGCGCATTAATTTTAAAAGAGGAACAGAGAACTGTGATCAAGGCATTTGTCGATCGGAAAGATGAATGAAGAACATACGTCACTTACTCTGTTGCTCTGATTGGTTGTAGGTCTATCCAATTGAGTGCAGAGTCATTTTCTTTCCTGGTTCGGTTGAAACACGCCCCATAATCACAGCCCAAAGGAGCAGTATCAGACTCACATTCTGACTAGAATCTGAGTATGACGACGTCAGGCTACTTTATCATGCCCAAGCAGGAACATTTCACACTTAAAGGTAGGGTAGGTAGGAATTGTCTAAAAAACTTCTTTTCCAAATTTGATTAAACTTTATTTATATATCAATACATAATTAAAATGTAAGTACTCTGAAAAAGAAAGTATAAAAATCGAGTGTCTGTAGACCTCTCACGACTGTTTTAAAGACAGCTCATTATTTCCATTCGCTCCACCCCCTCCATTCTGGGCTCCTTCCAAAGCCACGCCCCCAAAACACATGAACGCGCGACCGCTGAGCTGGAAGACGCATTATTTACCTGAGACGAGCGGAGAGGAAGGAGCACAGTGCATGTAGTGACATCATGTCAAAATCACATGTAATAAAAAAATCTAACTTTATCATTATGAATATAAACAAATAAGATGTATTTTAGTACTCACTATCAAGCTAGCATATTGATATTGGTAAAGTTTAAAATATTTTTTTTTTATTCGCTAACGAGCTAGTTATATCTATAAGGCAAAGCTAAAACAGGTTGCATTGATACATGTTTTTCCATTACCATCAGTTACACTGTGATGAAGATGCATTTCGTGTAAGATTCATAACATATATGGTGTTCTGCATGTAAGAGTTTCCATGATGAAAGCATTGTTGACTCTGATGAGGACTACACTCCAGAGACAAGTACCGCATCGTCAGCTCGAGGACAGGTCCGGGGTCGAGGGTGAAGCAGAGGAGGTCGTGCAAGAGGCCGTGCAACTAGGGTCTGAGGAAGTAGAGGCCGAGGACGGGGTGGTCGAAGTGCAGGGCAAGGAGCACTTCTTGGACAAGAGGACCTGCGTCGAGTTTTGCATCTCCTATTCCTAGGTTCCGTGCCTCTTGAATTCCTTTCCTCAAATCAAACGGGTGCGCGCAAGTGGGCAGATCCTTTAGCAAAAGGGTGGTTGCCATGGTTGCGAGAGAGAGTGACAGTCGCCTAAGCCAATCCTTTGTTTCGTCCCGAATGGAAATAATGAGCTGTATTTAATGCAGATTAAACGGTCTAGAGTCACTCGATTTTTATACTCTTTTTTTCAGAGTACTTACATTTTAGTTATGTATTGATATATATAGAAAATTTAAACAAATTTGGAAAAAAGTTTTTTATAAAATTCCTACCTACCCTACCTTTAAGAAAGATGAAAGTATAAAAAAGCATAATAGGTCCTCTTTAACTGAATGCAAAGCCTGTACAGTTGATCTAATCTCTAGTGTGGTTTTGCAGGCTCAGAGGGTGAAAGTATAGTTCACCCAAAATGAAAATTGTCATAATATATATATATATTTTCCTTGATATTGTTCAGGCTTTCATTAAAATTCACAAGATGTTTTGCAGAGAGTTCATAAGTTAGCATTTCAAAAGTATTCCTCTACCTAGTAGTAGCATTAAAGAGTTTCTCTCAACCCTACAAATATTCCAAAAGTATTTTTTTTTTTTATCTGATGTTTGCAGGTTTTAATGCTCACGCTGCAGAACGATCCCCCGACCCTGGAGACTGGGGTTGAGGACAAAGAGATGCTTAAGAAGTATGGGAAATCTTTTAGAAAACTTATATCCTTGTGCCTTCAGAAGGACCCTGCAAAGAGGTAATTGGAATCCGCCAATTCATCATCATTTGTTCATAAAAATAAGTAATTCTGTGTCCAAGGATCATAACGAATGCTGAAGGTTTCCGAAGTTTCAACAAAGCCCTTTAATACTCAAGGCAAACATACTGATTTGAATTGTGCTGTGTACATTATTGAATAGAAGTTCTCTCTAAAGGTAAATTGCAGTCAATAAAAGAAATTCCACACAGACAAAGTAGGTCTGATCACGCTCAAATAGATACAGATGAGCTAATGTGATCTCGAGAACATAAATTACTGCTGGTCTGTTCACTGTCTATATCAGCGGTCTCATCCGGTCAATATATAGACCAATTTCGAGCCGACGTCACAGTTACGTCATGGCGTTAGCTGGTGGCAAAACAAAGGGAAAACTGGAGGCGGCCAATACAAACCAGCACAGATTCGGCTACATAATAAGGAGCTTAAATTATTATTATTGTTATTAAATGTCATCTTGTTGTGCTGTTGGGTGCAAGAATGGATGGAGTACAGGCTCCAATTTGACATTTTATCGCATAATGTTTTCAAATAATTGTGATTATTTGTGAATCATCTATGATTGTATACATTGTTTTGATTGATTGTGACTAGACTTTTTGAAGAACCTGGTAAGAAAGGGTAATCAAATACATAGTTAAAAAATTAATATGCTCTATCTGGAATTTTTATTTTCTAGAAAATATTCACATCATTAAAATTGCACCGTAATGTCACTCTTTACATTGTCGTCTTCTGTCTGGCCTTAGCGCTGGCTAGGCAGAACTGCGGATCGTAGGCTACCACACAAGTCTTCTACGTGACCATTTAGTACAGTTATAGGCATCTAAATATGTATATGCCCTCAGTTTCTCTTTACGCTCAGTTTCTCTATTGGGTCGGTGTAGAAGTCAGGCCACTCAACCGGAGGTAGCGTTAACGTTAATCCTGTCAGATCGTCCATCCATTGACTGAGTGTGTACGGATCAGCCAATCTGGGATGTCCATTAAAATTAACTTTGCGGTCCTGGACAGTGAGTGACCTTGCACATTAAGATAAAATCTGATTTTCTCCAGTCATTAATGTCTGATGTTGGGTTACACAAAGCAAATCATCTACAAAATTATTTAGTTTTCTTATTTAATAACCAACAATTTAATTGTGATAATATTTTTGGCATAAGGCTTATTAGCGTTAGGCTATAGCCTGAAAGGTCTGATTTACGCACTGTTACAACAGTAATTATTATTATTTTTTTCACAATGACATTTGAGTTAATGATTTTAATGTTGTTTTTTTGGTGGCAGACTAAAGACTAATAACAGACTGTTGACCTTTGAATAAAAATATGTTTGGTTCAGGTTTGAAATTCATTATCTTATCTACCCCCCCCCCCCCCCACACACACACACAGCCAATCTCATCTGCTCATCTAGCGATAATCATTTTATATCATGATAACATGATATTCATTCCTTTACACATACACATACTTACATTGTATGTATATACACATACATGCACATTAAATATAATA
This sequence comes from Vimba vimba, assembly GCA_022828995.1. Classification (NCBI taxonomy): domain Eukaryota; kingdom Metazoa; phylum Chordata; class Actinopteri; order Cypriniformes; family Leuciscidae; genus Vimba; species Vimba vimba. Next base: position 5,255,858 of record CM040823.1, on the reverse strand, counting down.
TCAATAATATCACATAATGTAACACTTGAGTGACGATTATTTAAATGTGACTGGAAGCCATTATAAAATAATCTCTGACAATATCCCAAAACTGGGCCTCAGGAAAAGTGAAAATGTCACCAGGTCAAATAAAAATCTGATAGCCACCATAGCCAGAACCAAAACATTCTTAGTGTTGAGTCCTGAAATATGGACCTGTCTGAAAATGTCAGCATCAACCGCTTTAACTCGGCTCTTCTCATCTCCACAGGCCCACTGCAGCCGAGCTTTTGAAATGTAAATTTTTCCAAAAGGCTAAGGTACGGCCGTATACTCTCTCTCCATACTTCAAATGCTTTAACCAGTGCTTCACAGCGGTCTGTTACTAATATATGTTCTGTGTTTCCCCACGCCTCTGTGTTGTTGTAGAATCGAGAGTACTTGAATGAAAAGCTGCTTACTAAAGGACCAAATATAAGCCAAAGAGCCAAAAAGGTAACGCAGTCTCATTCATTCCCACACATTTGAGTGTATTTCCCCCACAGGCCAGATGGGTCTCTCTTCTCTCATGTTTAGCAGAGTGCTTTCTGTATTGATTAAACAGTGTGTGGCTGCTTTTGATTGAGGGATCGGAAACGTAATGTTTCTCACTGCAGGACATCTGCCCTCAACACTCACTCGTCCACTCAGATTCCAGAAACACTTTAACCTATTAGCCGGATCATGAATGGACTCAACGTGACCTCTTTCCCTGCTAGTGGTTTACTCTCTGCTAGATGATGTGTTTGCTCTATTTCTGTCTGTCTGTCTGTCTGTCTGTCTGTCTGTCTGTCTATCTATCTGTCTATCTATCTGTCTGTCTAGATGATGTGTTTGCAATTTTCTATCTATCTATCTATCTATCTATCTATCTATCTATCTATCTATCTATCTATCTATCTATCTATCTATCTATCTATCTATCTATCTATCTATCTATCTATCTATCTATCTATCTATCTCTGTCTGTCTCTCTGTCTGTCTCTCTGTCATTCACTTTATCGCTCTGTCTGTCTGTCTCTTGTTTGCTTTTTTGTTCTGTCTGTCTTTCGTACTATCATCACTCATTCTCTCTGTCTGTCTATTGTTCGTTCGTATTGTACTGGTAGAACCAGGTTATTACAGACCTATATGAGATCAAAAGACTACAGCTGTGTTTGAAATCTCCCCCTATAACCTCATTCACTATTCCCTGCATGATATAGTCCACTTGAAGTCATTCGGCACGACCCTCACAGTGCATTATGGGTATTCTCTAGTCGTTGAGTGTACATCTGTTGTGCACTCGTTATTGTGGCGTATTATGGGAGGAGTGCACTCGATAACATCCACTATGGTTTCAGACACCACTACAGATGGCTGTCCCCTCACAATGTTTTACTGTCGATAATTTTGACTAATCGTTTCAGCCTTATTATATGGATTCCTGTGAATTTCAATTAGTTTAATTCTACTTCTTTACATTCAAAGTTGCCTTGTTACCCCCAATTCAAATAAAATAAAAAATCAGGAATTCATTTGGAATTAAAAAAAAAAAACCTTAAACTAAACTTGAGCATTAACACGCCATGTTTGTGGTAAGATAATAATTGAGATGCATGTTTGGAAGCAGTTTTTTTTATGTTGACATTTTTTAAACATGTTTATGCTTAATAAACATGCAGTAATAGACCCTCCCCTCAAAATCTGAATGCGTGTGTGGAGTGGTTCTTTACTAAGCATGTGGTGTAAAACTCACTCACTCACTCTCAATCAAGTTTCAGTTCCTGCTTTTAGCACATACCTAGGGCCAAATTTACTAAACAGGGCAAATTAGCGTGAGAGCGCAATTCCAAAAAAGCTCAAATGGGAGTGTAAAGTTCTGCGCGTGATCTACTGACGACACGCAAATTAAAGAACACATATGCAGTCAGATCGTTTCCATAAGGACCAACACAATCTAACAGTTAGCATCGGGTTTAAGACGTGCTTTTTTTGGGTGGTAAAGTAAATTGACGAGCGCAAATCTTAGTAAATCACCTTGCATGATTCATTTAAATAATCTCCTTTCATAAATTTTGTGTCTGAAAGGGAAACTCCTACAAATACAAATGCAATAAGGTCATATGCAAAAATAACCCTGTCCACGCCTTTTCAACGCTAATTTCTCCCTGTGTGTCTTCAGTAAATCCTGTAGTTGTTTAACGCCAAAAGAGGGTTTAGTAAGCTGTTAGTAAATCTGGCCCCTAATGTCTCTGAGCTTTAATGCAGGGAACAGGGTGTTGTGCTAAACCGCCATATGCATGCTAGACCGTCTGTTTGTCGGGACAGAGAGGGACGGCTATCTGCACCCCACACCTCTAGCCCACTAAATGAATGAGAGAAAGGGCGGGTAAAGAGCTCTGCTCATCCATCCATTTAGGAGGATGTGCAGAATGTCCCGGTGGAGATGGAAGTGGAGGTTGTGACACTGATGGGCTGAAATGATGGAGGGATGTGGGTGTTTTCAAATGTGGGATGCCGATGTTGTATCGAGGGACGGCTGACAACAGACAGAATGAGAGAAATACGCTGGGCATGTGTAGAATATTCACAAGGATTTTGCTGGCTATATATAAACATTGTGAATATTAATGTATGTGCTTTTGATTTGGCTATTCAGTCTGCAGTCATTCCTCCTCTTGCAAGTCACAGGGAGTTTTAATAGCATTTCTGATTTAAACTTATTAGTTTATAATTAAATCATTGAATTTAAACTGTTTCAATGAATCGATTCTAAACTCAATGATTCAATGATTTGTTTGAGTAATTAATTAATTAATCAAAATTTTCATGGAAGTTTCTTTCAAATCTTTTCGTAAAAATATGTGCACTTTTAATTAATTAATTTATTTATGTGCACTAAGTATTGTAACATTGGTGCATATAAATGATGAATGAAAATCATTAAATAGGGTTATTTGGTAACACTTTATTTTACAGTGTCCTTGTTACATATGTTACATGTACTTACCATAGTAATAACAGTAAATTAAGCATAATTACATGCAACTATCCCTCAACCAAATCCTAATCCTACCCTACCCTATAGTAAGTACATGTAGTTGCTTAATATTACTCAGTACTTAAATATATAATTACACTGCAACAATGACACCTTAAACTAAAGTGTAACTGGTTATTTATTATTGTATTTTAATTTAGTATTAAACACTGTTTGTTTAAAATGATTGTTCTTTTGAATAAAAATACTCCTTTTTAAGCCAATATATAGCAAATGCATAAATATGGAGATATATGTACAGTATATGACTGAAAAATACTATGTGTTAAATATGTAATATTTTAGCCATAGCAAACAACAAAGAACTGAGAGAAACTCTTTGCAAACTGCCTTGTGGTATATTTGTAATAGTGTTTTTTTTAGGTTGAATGACTTGCGTGCATCAAAAAAAGGTGTTTTGTACTGATAAAGGGATTTATTCCAGTAGATGACCGAATGAGTGCACTTAAAAGCCACCCGGCAGATTACTGTGCAGTCACACAGACATGTTTAGTCTGACTTGTAAAGAATAATCACTACAGCAGATCCATTTAGAATTGATTTTGTTGATGTGTGATGGTGTTTTAGTTGTCTGAAGTGCTCTGGGAAAACTAGTCGTGCTTTCAGTAATAGACTCTTCTCAATGAATTACAGTATTAATGGGTGGGAGGGAGAAACCGACGTAGGGTCTGTTGTCTGGGTGGAACGGAGCCCATGCATACTTGTTAGATTTGACAAGAGTTGCAGTCAACCGAGGAGTCGTATTCAGGAAAGGGAACCTCTGGGAAATGTAGTTTTAATTGGAGATCTGAAACATTATTTGTAGTGCCTCAATTGTGTAATTGGAGTTGTTAGTGGGATTGTACAGTAGTGAAGGTCATCAACTGAAACTGTGACAACAAACAGCTTTAAGGGACATACACACACACACACACACACACACACACACACACACACACACACACACACACACACACACACACACACACACACACACACACACACACACACACACACACACACACACACACACACACAGCCATGTTTATGTGATTTGTGAGGACATTCCATAGGCGTAATGGTTTTTATACTGTACTAACTGTATATTCTGTCCCCTTACACTGCCCCTATCCCTAAACCTACCCATCACAGGAAACATTCTGCATTTTTACATTTAAAAAAAACACTGCTTAGTATGTTTTTAAAGCCATTTGAAAAATGATGACCCCCAAAATGTCCTCATAAATCACGTATTTTCCCGAGTGTCCTCATTTGCAGGTGTGTTATCATAAAAATGTCCTCAGTTGTCATGAAAACAAGTACACACACACACACACACACACACACACACACACACACACACACACACACACCAACAGTGATTGAATCGCTGGAGGTCAGCGGGTCTCTATGCTGTTGGGTTCTGCTAGTTGATGGCAGTGTCCAGCTTTACTAGGCGCGTGTTCATTACAGATTTGCGCAAAATTTTTGTGATTTTTTTTTTTCTAAATGTCGACAAAAAACTATTGCGAAATGACTGAAGTTTCCATTAACCGATGTTATGTGGCTAAAACGTATTTTTTTCCTCTCGCGATAAGTCGTTCCAAAAATCATGGCGACGGATGTTGGTAGGTTTATGTACTATATCCCAGCCACTGCACTGGCCATTATTATTAATCGAAGGAGACGCAGCTGTGTTATCCAATCATTAATGTTAAGGAAAGACCCTTATACTTGGAGCGGCACATATGAGGTGTTTCTGGGTGTTTCTCACTCATATCTGCTTCCAGGTCTTGATTGTGGCATTTATTTGAGGTTTAGAATCCATTATTCCTGTAATTCTTTTGTCTTTTATGAATTTAATAAAGAACTCTGTCTCGTATTCTGTCCAAACACACCGCGTCATCTGCGTCAGGTGACCTGTAAATGCGCAAAAACTGTTTCCATAGCAGTTTTGCTAAATATTTATTTTTCGAATTGCCTGAAAAACCACCTCATGCGAGCGTAAAAACTTTTTCGCGATAAATGGGAATTTGTGCGAAATTGACGTGTTTCCATTGGGCGTATTTTCAATTCGCAATTTCAATCTGCGCAATTTGAAGGGTAATGGAAACGTGGCTCTGTCCTCCCCTCAGTTGTCCATCTCAGATGCCGCTCTCTGCCACTGCACCGCAAAATAACCTTGTTTTAATCAGTGTTTTTTGTCTTGTTTTCCTATAAAACTATTCAAACATCCTTTAAACACAATACATTTTCTGGAGAAGCAAAGATGTTTAGACATTTTTACAGAGAATATATCATCACTGACAGGCATTGATCTCCAAATTTTTTTTTTTTCATGAATCATTACTATTGGTCCTTTACGTCTATTTGTGGGTGTTTAAAAGAGCTTGTGACTAAACCTCATAACTCCTTCGGATCTTCAGACTGTCGGTAAAACCTCGTAACTCGACCCGCCTCTATCGTGAATGAAGTGCCGCACACATTTTCGAACGTCTCTGCTTGTTTGCAATGCAAGGGTAAATAAAGAACTGTTTGTTTGAATAAGTAGAGCATTTTTCTTTACTCTACAAACACTATATATATTTAGGCCAATGTTTTATGTATTTGAGAAGCAGAGAAGAGTGTCTTAGTCTAGCATTTGTCGTTGAGTCACAGACAACACTGTCTTTAATAGCCTGTGTGTAGCACTCCACCTTTAATAACATGAGATTTTGGCCAAATGACAAAAAACAAACAAACTGAGTGCTCACATAGTTTCATTAAACTTTTTAACCTGTAAGCTGATGAAAACCTAATGCGATGCACTTAGTGCACTTTGTATTTCTTGTATGAAATTTGCTGGTCAAAAACCTCCTAACTCCATTTTAACTTGATTTTGGTAAAATGTTAATAATATAAGACACATGCAAGTGTCTGACCATATTTAAAGTCACAATTTCAACTTTGACAACACACACAATGTTTAAAAATTGTGTTTTTTCCATTTTCTGAAAAGTAGCAGTTTTGGACATATTAGGTTTCCACCCGACAGTGACGATTTCTTAAATTAAGCTTATTTTTTTAAACCATATTGGCAACTTTTTTTTTTTTTTTTTTTTTAGTTGGCATGACTTGCCTATTGTGATGTATATCTGTGTGAAGCGGCTTCTTGAACAAGAAAAAATGTAGGACGATACTTGATTTTGTCCATGGGGAATTGATTGGATGGTTATGATTTGCTATTGGTAGATCTCATGTGATTGACAGGTTGGTTGTCCCGCCCTCACGCCAGTAAACATGTCATCAGAGAAGAGATGTCGCTGCAAGTGGAAAGGAAGTTATTTTGAAAAAAGATTATACTACAACACATGAATAAAAAAAAATAAAAAAAATAATAATAAATACTGCAATTTTCCATAAAAAATTAGGAATGGTCAACTTTGATTTTATGGTGACTTTAAGTATAACTAAAAAAAAAATGGAGTGACTTAATGCTTTAAAATCTTTGAAAACAAGTTTTAATATATTATACTTAAAATAAAGAAAGATTAAATTAATGATGCATTCTGTTTTAATGATGTTTAGATCATTTGTCCACAAATTAAAATATAACAAACATTTACTCAAAAGTTTGACATCAGTAAGATTTTTGAAAGTATTTGAAAGAAATACATGCTCAATAAGTCTGCATTTACTGGGTTGAAAAATACAATAAAAATATCATGAATTATTATTATTATTATTATTATTATTATTATTATTATTACAATTGATATATTTAAAATCAAAGCTGAATTTTCAGCATCATTACTCCAGTCTTCAGTGTCACATGATCCTTCAGAAATCATTCTAATATGCTGATTTGCTGCTCAAGAAACATTATTATCAATGTGAAAAACAGTTGTGCTGCTTAAAATTTTTGTGAAAACCGTGGCTTTTTTTTTTTTTTTTATGAACAGAAAGTTAGTGTACTGCCGGCAGAGGCAGAGTTTTCCAGGTTTTGGACACAGCCACGTTGTGAAACCAGAGTGTAGCGAACTAAATATGTGAATTATGAAATTGAATCCCGGTCCTCATGAATATTGTGATGAAAGATGTGTCCGTGTCAGCAGTGTGTGCGTGTCCTTTCTGTCACCTGGTGTCTGATGTGTTTGTGTCTGATGTGTCGATCCTGCCTCACTCTCACATTATGTATCCAGTCAGCATAGCCGGAGCCCACGGAGAAAGATGCTGTCATGTAAGGACTCTCTGACCTGAACAAATCCTGACAAACACCATTTCTCTTCCTTACCTCACTGTCTGTATTCCTTTATCTCTCTCTCTCTCTCTCTCTACATGGCTGTCTGCCTCACTCTGTCTTTGTCATTCTCTTTCTTTCTCCTCACCGTGAGGACTTGAATATTAGCAGCTGCTCTTCTGTTCAGGACACTATGGAGAGAAGCAGTATTTGACCTTGGAATTTCAAAGCGCTCAGTGACGTCCACTTGAGCGATACAGATTTGAGCAGCGTTGCGAAAATCACGATGATTTATTTGGCCTTTGAGTTTTCTGAAGACTGTGTCAACTTAAGGTCAAATATTTTTTGACAAACAATCATTTTTTAAACACAAATATTTTACTCTTTTTGACCTTGTGAAAAAAACCGATGACCTTGGTAGGTATTTCGCAATTTCGCCTTCTTGGCCAGGGCTCCTTCGTAAAAGAGACTTGTTCTCAAAGGATTTCCCTGGTTAAATAAGGGTTAAATAAAAATAAATAAAAAGGTCACGTGATAAGGGTAACAAGGTGAATGTAGTACATCCAGAATACATTCATACGTCACACACTCATATAGAACATACTTTTTTAGTGGTCGTGAAGTAATTGCTTATTCAAAATAAGTACCTACTCAAGAGAGTATGTGATTTTGGACGTGGCCCGTGATATTTCCTGTTTCCTGTTTCACATGACAACAAAATTAATGTTTTTTTCAATACGCTCTGACTGATTTGACAGTCAAATGTTTTTTTTCAAGTATTATTAATATTTTAAAACATATAATAATTATAAAAAGATAAATGTATAGTAATTTTTTTTTTTGCTTGTAAATAAATTGTTAATAGTAAAAATGATGCTTTAAATTTTTCAATGTTTTGTTGTATTTTTCCTACAATTTCAGCATTTTAATCTTTTTAATCTCATTTTAATCTTTTTCTTCATGTTGTAAACATCAAATAAGAGATTCTATAAATTTTCTTTATGAATTTTTTAATTTTACTTAACCAATGATCAAAAAAAAGGTGGGGGATATATATTTTTCTCTTACATCGATCTCATCTTTGATGTTTGCAACTTAAAGAAAAAAGACTCATTGAAATGGCGTATATATGCTTTATAAATTCTGTATATATATATATATATATATATATATATATATATATATATATATATGTATCTATTATATGTATCTATTATATATATATATATATATATATATATATATATTTTTTTTTATAATGTCATTTATCCTATTTAATTATCCTTGGATCTGCCACCTCATAAAATTTGATTTTCCTGAAGCAAATCTGTCACTGAAGAAAGTCAAGATCATGTTATTGTGACCAGAGATAAGGTCTTATCTTCTGTCTTCACGTACACCTGTAATAAGATTACATTTTAAATCTGTATAATTCTTCAGTCTAGCAAGTGAAGTTGAGTCGTTGTAGTGTGGTCTGTGTCCAGTAGGGGGCGCAACAGCTCGCTGGTTTGACTTGCAGCGTCTCTGCAGTGGACGCATGTGTTGACTCATGGTGGAGAACATTATTTTGAGTTATTTTCAGCTGAAATTTTTATAATCTCTTGTTATTGATTGCTGAGTTATACCTGGTGCTGAATTAAAGATGTAAATCAAAATATATTGCTATAAAACAATCTTTATTTCTTCAGTCAAAATAAGGAAAGCTTTAGTGGCTCGACTGACGTTTACTGTACTGCCAAAGCATATAAAGTAAGTATACAGTAGTGCAGAAGACAAGGTGAAGTAAATCAAGATAGAACAGTGTACAGTGTGAATGAATGTCTGCATCACAACACTCGATTACATTTTTCTAAGAGAGCAATTTACCACTGGGTATTTGAGCTTACATAACGTCTGTAAATGACAGCGAGTGTGTGTTGAAGAGCTCTGTGCCGCTGACCCACTCGTGTTGTTCATAAACACACAGCCTGCAGGTGTAGTTTGTCATCATCATGCGCTCATGTTTATTTGTTGCTCTGTTTATCTGTGTGTTATTTTGAAGGATCCAGAGCCGAGGAAGCAGAACACAGAGCAGGATTCTGGGAGACGGGTACATGTTATCTCACTCGCTGAACGCTTACTTACTGCTTCTCGCTTCTAGATGTACTTGTGTGTGTGTGTGTGTGTGTGTGCCGTATTTCACCTCTTGTCTTGAAGTGGAAGCTGAGTAAAACTCCTGGAAGACACTGTGTCTTTATGTCAGGACAGGGCGGTCGTGATGTATATGTATTGGGTTGAGGACGTGTCAACTGGATTTCTCGATCAGGCCAATATGATTTTGTCAGTAACTTCAGAAAGTGCATTGACTGCATATTGTCTGATATCCACAGTCTAGTGCATCTTATTTCACAGACGTCCAGAGGATTTAAGGTCTTCTCGATAGAGTTATCTCTGGTAATGGGATTAAAGGGATGGAACTAGCTATAACTCTTCTAGTCTCGTGTGGTTCCAGACTCGTGTGATCCTCCTTAGACCAGAAGAGATCGTCTGACAGACATGAAAAGTGTTCAGGTACAGTTTGTTTGATTTGATGTGATATTTAGGGGAAGGTAGAAACAATAATAGGGGTGAGTGATATACAGGTTAAAACAATACTGCTATACTGGTGACAATTTGGTTTACTTTTTTGAGAATTTTTTTTTTTTTCTGCAAAAACAAGCAACCATTATTATTTTTCCATTAAAAAGGGTATATTGTGAATGTAAATAATACTTAATAACTATATACATATTCTAGAAATATATATATATATATATATATATATTCTTTAAGAACATATAAGTGCTGTCAAATCGATTTATCGCATCTAACATGAATGTTTATAAAGTGTTATATATATATATATATATATATATATATATATATATATATATATATATATATATGTATGTGTGTGTGTGTGTGTGTGTTTTTTGCCTTTTTTTGTCCAAGCATAAATATAATATATGATTTGACAGCACTAATAGATTCTTAAAAATATATAAGAATATACATGTATTAATTATTCAGTATTATTTATATTCACAATATAACCTTTCTGCTGTCAAATCGATTATTCACGATAATGCATCTAACATAAAAGTTTGTTTATATATATATATATATATGTGTGTGTGTGTGTGTGTGTGTGTGTGCATATGTATATATGTGTGTATACACACACACACACATATGTATAGATATACAGTATGTATATACATATACACACAAGTATAATATTTTTTATTAAGTAGAAGTATAATTATTTCTAAGAATTTATTTTTAATCATTCATTAAGGATAATAAATACAAATCAAATTTGCCATTACTTTGCAAATTGTCAAAGGAACCATTATTATTTTCAATATATATATGCTATATTATATTATATGTATATTATATATACCTTCCCTTCACAATAACAGAATAGTTCTTCCTCAAAGTGTTCATTTTATCAACCTGGTACCTTATAAATATTAGGGCTGTCAAAAGATTAATCGCGATTAATCGCATCCAAAATAAAAGTTTGTGTTTACATAATATATGTGTGTGTACCAGGGTGGGAATTATGTAATTTTAGGGTCAAGGCCATTTGGCCTCCACCTTTTCTCTTTTTTTAGGGGCACCAAGGCCATATGACAGGGCACAAAGGCCATTGAGTACAATTCGATGGTTTTCCCATTCAGATTGATACCATAACATCCTAATTTGGAATAAGACATGGATTATGACTTTTTTAATAAAAAAAAAAACTTTTTTTAATGAGAGAGAGCGCCATTACATCCAGAAGGTATACACCCTCACACAACAATAGAAACAACATAAATGCCAATAAAAGCATTCAGAAACACCACAAATGCCAATAAAAGCATTCAGAAACAACACAAATGCCAATAAAAGCATTCAAAATATTCATTCAGTCCTCTATATCATGTGAGTGTGAGAGAGAGAACCATTTCATCCAGAAGGTATACACCCTCACAATCATTATCGCTCAGCGCTCAACGCAGTTTGCTTCGCGCTCCACTCAAATCGCCCCCCGCTCGCTCCAAAAAAGGAAAAAAATCTACATGTATATCACTTGTAGCGGTCCCCAAGCTTTTTTGCGCCACAGATCGGTTTAATATCAGACAATATTTTCACGGACCGGCCTTCAAGGTGTGGCGGATAAATACAACAAAATAAAATACGAACGGCATAAAAACTGGGGTATTTTTTTTAGCCGATATAATAAACATGAATCCAATGTGTAGGACTCGCAACTTTATTAGCAGCGTCCTCTAACATCGCGCCTAAAAACAACTGAGAAAGTCTGAACGACGAACCGGCAGAATTAATGATTATGAATATGTAAAATATAGCAGGAGACATTTTAATTGTTTACTAATAAACCAGGTTTTTTTTTTTTATGTCTGTGTCGGCTGGAAAGATGCTGACTCGCGATCTTCGCAGTAGTGAATGCGCCAGAGAGAAATGCACCCCATACACAAAAGAAATAGGCCTAGGCTATATTTGAAATATATTTTTGGAATATATGCAAATATTCAAAATTGGCCCAATAAATATATTTTAGGTAAATATACTGTATGTAAAAATATGTAAATATTTCACACTTACTGTAACATCATATTTTTGTTATATTTCAGAATATATTTCAAAATGATAAATATAAGTGACCAACAATGCAAATATATTTCAATGTATTTGGAATATATGCCACATATATTTTCGACACTTTACGTAAAATATATTTCAATTTTCTGTATGGGACATCCGACATTTCATACGGATTACATAAGAGAGAAGTCTGTTTTCTTTCGTTTTGAATTGTTCTGTTTAAAAGTAGACATTTCAAGCTTTATATATATGTCTCAGGTCTGTGAGGCAAGTAGGCTATACGCTGAGTTTCGGTTCATTTATGAGACAAGCTCCAGTTTCGCCGGCGCCTTCCTGTCGTGATTATCTATTTTCTAATATATTCACTTCTACTTTAAATTGGTTGATGAAACACTGATTAAAATTAAGATACAATTAATACAAAACGAAATTAAATTTAAAGACAGGCTTTGTGCTTTCTGCTTGAGGTCTCTGTGAAAGTTTTATAAAGCAGTATTTTAGTGCGCTTTCAGAGTGCTCACGCCCGTAACGGAGAACTGTCCAGTCTGTAACATCGTTTTTTTTTTTTTTGTGAAATAAATTTCTAAATAAATGCAACTTATAGTCCAGTGCGACTTAGGCTAGGCATATGTGTTTTTTCTTCTTCATGGCGCATGTTTTGACTGTTGCGATTTAGCCTATACTCCGGAGCGACTTATTAGGCTACACCTGTATGACTTCTCATTTTCCTTTTTGAAGTAGGCTACTTTTTTCCATTATTGAGCTGAGTTTTGACTGAAAATAGTCTACTGTTAATGACTGTGCAAGACAGATGGATTCAGGGTCAGGCTTGACTGAGCATGCTTCAGACTCGTGGTGTGAGCGGAGCGAAACTGGAGCGGGAAATATGGCGATGCTCCGTCCTTTTGAAATTGCCGCTCTGCGCTCTGTCCAAGATCCGCCCGCTCCCGCTCCACTCCGCTCACATGCACTGCTTTATACATGGAACTTGGACAGGGCCAGGGCACACAGGCCACTGTGGCCGTACGATGATTTTTTTTTCACGGGGCATGAAGGCCAAAGTGTAGGGCAACGGCGGCCATGGCCGCGTGGCCGCGGTATAATTCCCACCCTGGTGTGTACTGTGTATAATTAAATTTGTATATATAAATACACACACATGCTTGTATATATTTAAGAAAAATGTGTAATTTATATATAAAAAAATTATATTTATATATAATATAAATTATATATAAATATATACAGTATATGTATGCGAATATTTCTTAAATATATACATGCATGTGTGTGTATTTATATATACAAAATAATTATACACAGTACACACACATATATTATGTAAACACAAACTTTTATTTTGGATGCGATTAATCGCGATTAATCTTTTGACAGCCCTAGTAAATATGAATTGGTTTCCTGGTGGATGATATTAAAACCTGTGTACACTTATCCTCAGAAATTGTGTAAAGCCAGCCGATCAGATTAGGGCTTGCCAGACTGAGAAAGGCTTGTGTAAATGACAGGAATTTTGGGATCTTGTTGAGCAAAACAGCATCTTTTCAGGAGCTGAGCTGATCGCCTGGGTTTGCCGAATATCGATGGATGTTGAGATGTAGGCCAGATTAAAGCTTTAGCATGTTTTGAAGGATGTGTCTTGTATAAGAGAACAGATAGTGGGATATTTCAGCGCTGGTTACAGACACTGAGCAGGCCTCAAAGAATCACTTCACTGACCCAGAGAAATAAGCCCTGTAAGTTCAGCACAGACTGTATCTGACAGACTCGAGCCCTGCTGAGATCGACGCGTGACGCTGTAGAGCACAGCTGTAGGCTTCTGAAAGTACAAATGCCATTCATTTACTCCATAGAAAAATTGATTTTTAACAATCTTTTGTAAACATACTACGTTGGACCTACAGCTCTGAAGTTCTTAGACACTGATATGCTTCTGTAGGAACAAGTCAGTGTGATTTTAGCTAAATATAACATTATTGTTTAAAAAGTATAGTTTGAAATAAAAAATAGTTTAGAAAGTGGGGATTAAATGAATAGTAATTCATTCCCTTATTAAAGGTGTATATGTGTCTGTATTTATATAAGATAGATAGATAGATATGTTTAATAATTCAAGTTAATTTCTGATTTTCATACGTTTTCATAATGTTCGCTTCAAATTAAAGGTTGTAATGTGCTTCATCTCAGAGCTGGTTGGTTTGGTTCAAGATCTCTTTATTAATATTTTGAAATGCTTATGGAGAAAACGAATGAGATAAATACTTTCAGCAGCACGTCTGCTGGAAAAGTGTGCAGTAACTGCTGCACACTGTTGTGAGTTTGACGCCGTGTCCCGTTCACACCCGCAGGTCAGAAGGGTCCCGGGGTCGAGCGGTCACCTGCACAAGACCGAGGATGGAGACTGGGAATGGAGTGATGACGAAATGGACGAGAGAAGTGAAGAGGGGAAGGCTGCCGTCAATCACGGAAGGGTGAGTGGATGCCAAATGATCTTTCTTAAAATTAACATATATATATATATATATATATATATATATATATATATATATATATATATATATATATATGTAACGGTACATAGAAATCACAGTTTGGTACGTACCTCGGTTCTGGGGTCACGGTTTGATACGAGTTTGGTACATTTACATGTCCGCCATGTCCACCAATAGATGTACTGTTACACCCTATATGTTTATATGTTTATATATATATATATATATATATATATATATGTATATATATATGTATATGTGTGTATATATATATATATGTATATATTAGGGCTGTCAAACGATTAATCGTGATTAATCGCATCCAAAATAAAAGTTTGTTTTTACATAATATATGTGTGTGTACGGTATATAATTATTTTCTATATATAAATACACACACATGCATGTATATATTTAAGAAATATTTGCATGTATATACTGTGTATATATATTTATATTATATATAAATAACACATTTTTCTTAAATATATATATGAATGTGTGTGTATTTATATATAGAAAATAATTATATACCGTACACACACATATATTATGTAAACACAAACTTTTATTTTGGATGCGATTAATCGCGATTAATCGTTTGACAGCCCTAGTATATATATATATATGTATATATATAAAGATATATTTCAATGAATAAGTTTATTGAAAAATTCAGTCAAAAATTGTCAAATTTACTGAATAATCCAAGATTATGAATAATGCTTAAATTAAGTGTGTTTCTCAACCAAATCTATTATCTGTCTTCAGAAGATGTTTTATTCAGTTAAAAAAAAAATCAAAATAGAACCATTTTCATGAGTGGTCTTAGACATTTGGACCTCACTGTATAAATAAAGCCTCTATTATGTATTTGTTATTAACCCACATATTAGATTTGAACGAATGCTCTTCCTCTGATGTAGAGCCAAGCGTTTCACCTCAAGCTCCCTTAATATTTGATCATAAACGCCCTGCCTGTACCATACGGGTGACGCACACCATTTGATCAAAGCCCAAGGCCTTTTTCACTCATAAATGTGGAATATATAATGCTAAAATGTCTTCGCCAGGAAGGAACAATCAGAGCCCCTGAAGCGAAGCGTCCGCAAATCAGCGGCTGCTAATGAAGCTGGAGACGTTGTTCTCGTGTTTATTGTTTATTATGGAATGCAAATGAGCAAGTGCTGATTGCACTCCCACACAAATAGCTACATCTGTCTGTCGTACTTTGTGCGAGAGCTAGAACCTAATTGAATCCTGTCTCGTTATTGCTTTTGCAGTCACGCAGGGTCAAAGAGGAAAACCAGCATGTAAGTTACAGTTATTCTTTCTTTGTCTTTTGAAACGGATGTTTTTTTAATTAGTTGTGTGGGGTAATGCATCGCTGCTTTGAGTGTGAAATCAGAACTGACCCTGTTTACATTTGTAATGCAATTTACTGGATATATTGTGAATGATTCATCAGCACAACACAATAAATGTTTGTCTTTAAAATCTTTCATCAAAACTCACTCCGCCTCTGAAACAACCTTCTTTTTTGGTAGTACAGGCTGTTCGTTTATCTAGACAAATAGGGATTTAGTCATTGTTTAGGTTGTTGTATGTAATCCAGCCTTTCTAAAATCCTGCCAATGCACTATTATTTTCATAAGCACAATGAACCCGGCAGATAAAGACTTATGTCTTGGGCGATATTTATAGGCCAGAATATCGTATGGAGTTTGGGAAGAGCTCTTTAAATTTGAGCTAGTAAGCAAACACCTAGTAACTAACCTTAGCATCGCTAGCCAACTATGATCGCAAGTTCCATCGTTATTAGCATTGTTAACCCTTGTGTTATGTTGCGGGTCAATTTGACCCGTTTAGATTTTATAGTTGTTGGAAATACTGGTTAACCTATGTTTTTTTTCTTGATATTTTGTGACTTTTTCTCATTTATCTTCATGAAAATGCATGTAAAGTTTCAACATGCTGGTGTTTTTTTACATATACAAACAAAATTACTATTACGTTCGTGATGTTCAATTTGACCCGCATATTTTAACGCTCTAAGGCAACTGTACGGACCCAAAATAATAACATTTCTTGGTTATACTTTGTTATTTTATTTTTTTACTACCTTATGAAGCTAAAAAATTAGGTTTTCCACACTTATTTCAATACAGAAAAATATTTTGTCAGCCACAGATGGTAAAAATTACAATAAGCTACCTGAAATAATATTAAATCTTTTTTTTTATATATATATATATATATATTTTGTGACTTTTTCGCATTTATCATCATGAACATGCATGCAAAGTTTCAACATGCTGTTGTTTTTTTTTTTTTGACATATACAAACAAAATTACTATTACATTTGAGATGTTCGCAGGTCAATTTGACCATCATAGGCAGCTATTCAAAAGCAACTGTACAGACACAAAATAAAAACATTTATTTTATGTATGTCAGGGCATCAATTCCAGTTCTAAAGTGTAAGTGTATCTAAAAGTGCTCTAACCCAAACCAAACACACTTGAAAAAGCTAAATCATGGTGTTCAGAATTAATTGCAAATTACAAATGAAAATCTTTGACAGACACA
The DNA here is from genome assembly GCA_022828995.1 of Vimba vimba. Classification (NCBI taxonomy): domain Eukaryota; kingdom Metazoa; phylum Chordata; class Actinopteri; order Cypriniformes; family Leuciscidae; genus Vimba; species Vimba vimba. The sequence continues at coordinate 5,238,864 of CM040823.1, read as the reverse complement.
GATAGTAAAATAAACTCTCATTTATATATTCAAGATATCTGAAATATCTTGAGACTTCGACATAGACAGCAGGAAAAATGAGCTCAGATTAATTGATTAATTGTTCAGTTATGATGTTCTAAGCAAAAAAAAAAAAAAAATGTATATTCAAATATATATAAATATAATGTATATTCAAATTTTGTCAAAACAAAACAGTTTTAAAAAATGGTTAAAAAACATTTTCATTAAATCATATCTTCAGATATATATTTTTTGGAATATTTGACCCGAACCATAAGGGGAGTACACAGAATTCCAGCATAACACAAGGGTTAAACAAGTCAGTGTTTCCTGAAATCATAGTTCCAATGAACATTCGCAAACAGCATCCCAAAGTTTGACCTGTGGTTAGAAGCGTAGTTTGACATGACATGTGGACTTAAAAAATCCCTATCTTGAGCAAAATAAGCAAACTGACATTCAGTGCAATCTAGGGGCCAGATTTACTAACAGCTCGTGCCAGCATAAACCCTCTTTTGGCGGTAAAAAGTCAGTCAGGATTTACTAAAGATGTGCGGTGAAAAATTAGCGCTGAAAATGCGTGGACAGAGTTATTTTTGCAGCTGATCTTATTGCATATGCGTTTGTATGAGTTTCCCTTTCAGACGAAAATGTTATGTGAGGAGAGTATTTAAATGAGTGTGATTTACTAAGGTTTGCACTCATCAGTTTACTGGTATTTGTGCCATTATTTAATGACAGCAGATGTGAAAATAGCACATTTTCTTAGTGATAGATGCTATTTACACTATAAGTAAAAATAGCAGTATTTTCTTTGCAATCAGTGTAAATAGTAGTTAGATACTATTTGCACCTCAATAGTTTTGTACATTATAAGACGGTGTGCAACAATATCATATTGAGCGTAAATGATTGTATGAATTAAATAAATGCCTTATTGGGACAATAAAGCCCTCCCTAACCCTACCCGATAAACACTTTATTATTAAAAAACCGTTAGGCGATTTAATTCCACTTATCACATATTTTCTCAATTTTTATTGAAAATAAATGCCTTTTCAATCTGATATGCAATGGGAAGAGTGAGAGGAATGAGTTCGGGTTCGCAAACTCAGGTCGATCGCGTCAGAAGTCGCCACTGCTGCTGAGAGGTCACATGTGTTCTTTGTACTTTTGTCTGGTCCAACCAGACATTGGTGGGCGGAGTTAGTGTAAATAGCCTCTTTTGGTTTTGCGCTCTCATGCTAATTTGCCTGGTTTAGTAAATATGGCCCTAAATCTTTTATTTCGAATATTTACAAATGTCATTTATGTCTTTTAGTTTGTCAAGAGATTTAAAGCGCCGTTTTTAAAGGGGGGGTGAATTACTGTTTCATGCATACTGAGTTTTTTACACTGTTAAAGAGTTGGATTCCCATGCTAAACATGGTCAAAGTTTCAAAAGTTAAGTTGTACGTTTGAAGGAGTATTTTTGTGCCAAAAATTGTCCTTCCGGTTTGTCACAAGTTTCGGAAAGTTTTTTTCGAGTATGGCTCTGTCTGACGTAAGAGAGGGCGGAATTTCCTTATATGGGTCCTAAGGGGACTTATGGTAAGATCGCGGGCGCGCGCGCACTCGTAAAACAGAGCAAGAGAGTGAAAGCAGTTCGCCATCAAAGCGCCCTGCCCGGCTTTTGGGAAGTCAGTGTCACCAAAGAAGTGTGTTTTTGGTTGCCAGGGCAAGACAACCCTGCACAGATTCCCAAAGAACCCAGCGTTAAGGCACCCGTGGATGGAGTTTGTTTTCCTGAGCATAAACGGAGTTGTGTAAGACTGTTGTTCCCTGCATTTCGACGATGATTGTTTTATAAACAAAGCCCAGATCGACGGATTTGCAGATCGTCTAATGCTTAAGGATCGAGCAGTCACAATGATAAAGGTTCGCGGTCGTGCGTTGGAACGGTGAGTAAAACTGTTGAACAAATGTCTCTGTGTGTTGTTAGCTCGGCGGGTAAGCACAGCTAAGCTTCGCCCACACGGCCCGCCCCCAGCCGCTCGTTTTTTTCCGGAAAGACTCGGTACAGCCAATCTTTCAATTAAAAATATAATAAAACAAAAGACTTTTTGGAGATATGAAGGATGCAATACTACTCTATAGGTACTCAAGATTAACAGGAGATTGAGTGAAAATGAGCATTTCACCCCCCCTTTAAAGAGTGCCGTAATTTCCGTAATTTATAGCATAAATTCGACCTCAAACCGATCCATTAAAAGAGGTTATTAATCCAATTAATTTCTTAATTTCTTTTTATTAATTAACCACTTGTAAACTTATGTTCACCCTTCTTTTTTATTTGTATTAAATCTATATTCATTGAGTCGAATCGGGAATCGAAATCAAATCAAGAATCGAAATTGAATCGAATTGTAACATCTGAATCGATACCCAGCCCTATCTGTGACAGTGTGGTTTCGGGAAAGAGTCGTGACTAGCTAGTTGATTTCTTCAGCGATGCATCGTACTGTGGTAGTGAAGCAGCGAGTTACGTCAAACACACCCCTGAACGGCCTCAAACATCATTGCGGCGAGTTTTGCATGTGAAAACACCACTTGTATTATCTTCAGAAAACATTAATGCTACAAAAGTTTTTTTTTTTTTTCAAATAAATGCAGTTCTTTTAAACTTTTTTTGTTCAAAGTATCCTGAAAAACGGTTTCCATAAAAATATTAAGCAGTGCAACTATTTTCAACATTGATGGTAATAAAAATGTTTCTGAAAATTTAGCATTCCCATCAAATGAATAAATAAAAATTTTGAATATATTAAAATAGAAAAGTTATTTTAAATTGTGATAGTATTTCAAAATTTTACTGTATTTTGATCAAATAAAAGCAGCCGTGGTAAGCATAAGATACTTCAAAAAAAGAAATTAAAAAACTCTCAATTTGCCCTACGGCTAAAATCCTAGATAACCGTAAAGGCTATAAATGTGAGCTCACAGATACATCAGGCTTGACTGACTATGTTTGCCTGTGAATAGATTTAATTAACGACTGAAGTATTGTTTGATCATTTAATTAAGAGTATCGAGGGATTGCCTAATAAACTACATATTAAATAATTAACAAGCGTGGCCCATTCGACCGTATTGGACAAATAGCAATTAAGCAGCACAAACGCAGAACTTATTTCCTAATGTCTGTGTGTGCGTAGCGATCTTCCACTCATATTTTCTCCCACTGGATCACCAAATGTCATGACTTTTAGTTCAGGCTTTGAGGCTGTAGAAAACCCATTTCCCCAGCTGCTGAAAGAACTGTCCTTGAAGGGAATGAAAAGAAACAGTGAGGGGCGGAGAGATGTCTTTCTGTGCCTTCCTTCACTTCTAAGCACTCCATTTTTCTTCTGCAGGGAGAAGTGAATGCTAACAGTCTCCCGCTAGAGGACCTGTCCATTCAGCATCCCCAGGTGAGGGCTGACAGTGTTTCTGTGATGTGTGTTGATTCGGTGGCCCTGATGCTGGTCTCTGGGCTGGCTGGACACGACCCTGGGGGCCGACTGGCCTTGAGGGAGCCTATTAAATGTAATATCTCAAATAAAAAGAGTGAGAGAGGAGACTTGCTGCAGCAACATGCGCAGAGTTTCTATCCCAAAACCTAGTAAGCTGCCTGCGGAGCGAGCGTTTCAAGGCTTCATAGCTGCACTGCGGACACAAAGACTTTTTGAAAAGGGAGCTTTTTGTTGAAGTCTCCAGCTGTGTTGCATGCGTCCTTTGTGAAGAAAGCAATCCTATGATGCATTCAGTGTTATTTATATACTATTATAGTTTTTATCAGTATTTTAAACCGTTTTTTAGCTTTCGTTTTAATTTTAGCTTGGTTTTTAGTCATTTTGTTTGTGCTTTTATCATTTTGATTAAGTTTTTTATTTTATTTATTTTTAATAGTTTTAGTTTTTATTTCCAGTTAGTAATTTTAGTGCTTCAACTTTTAAGTTTTAGTTTTAGTTAATAATAACCCTGATGCATTGTGATAAAAATGTTGAATGAAGTGAGAGAAATGTTGATTTGCATCAGCATTCTGTAAGCATCAATAAAGATTATTCAGTTTAATCAAAATATTAAAAACATTTTTATGGCTTATGGTTAAAATTAAATACTTAAGTTAATGGAATTAATTAAATTTATACTATTTTGTCTGAGTAAATGAAAAATAAAACACTAAAAACTAAAAATCAATCATTTTAAATGCTACAAGTGAATTTAGGCATCTCAACATTGTAATGTACAGAATGAAAAATGTACAACCTGTATAGTATGTATTGATATTTTGAAATAGCTTTTATTTAAAATAAAAATCATTTTCAGTTTTCATTTTAATTTCAGTTCAATTTTTCAGTAATTTGCTTTTGTCATTTTTATCATTTTTTTATATTTTTATTTAGCTTTATTTTTTTAGTTTTAGTTTGTCATTTATAGTGCTCCAACTTACATTTATTTTATTTTTTATTTATTTAATTTGTATCATTTTAATTTAATTTTCATCTAGTATTTCATCTATTTTATTTCTGCGTTATCAATTAACAAAATCATTTGTTTTAATCGTTTGAGTTATTGTTTAGCTTTACAGTCAGTAACAACAGACTTTTAGTGAGCATTAGATTACTTCAAAGGTAATCTAAATGTAAAAAATTGAGGCATGCTCAATAAAATATGAAATATTGGCCAGTATAAATATTCATCATTCATCAACTGTAATATTAAAACAAATTAAAAGATTTCTAAAAATGGCTAATAGCAGTTATGGTAATATGTTGTGGATTCCTATTAAAAAGCTGTTTTGGTGGTTTGACACTGTTACTCAACTAATATGGGTTGACTAGAGTAATTTTATCTCCAATATAACCCTGATATCCTCAAGACCTGTGAACCTCAACAATCAGAACACTAGCATTAGCAAGTAACTTACCATAATGTTTTGTTTTTTGTCCAGGTTCAACCGTTGGATAAACCCTGGAGTGGTCAGGGAGCGGTCAACATGGTCCTGAGGTTAAGGTGAGCGAGCTCGTTGCCGTTTCTCTCGTTTCTTATTCACCCTTCATACATATTTTATCTGCAAAGAGCGTCTGTTTAAAGTTACCTAACAGTACAGTGTGTATGTGCCGCTGGAAGAAGTGTGTGTCTCTTTTTAAACGATCTCTTTCACTCCATCGCTCGCCTCATGTTGAAGTGCATGGTGTTAATGCATTTCTTTCCTGGGTAAGCGTGGGAAGACGGCCTTTAACCCTGACCTCATGTTTGCATTCCCCTGCCTGAATTTGTGTTTGAAACCATGCAAAAGAGAGACCACAATCTGTTCACAGATCACGTCTATGGCCAGGAAAGCCGAAGTGAGTGTTTTTTGTGTTTTTTTTTACGTAGTGTTTAATTAAAAACTGAAAGTATTTAAAGTCTACATAAAACAGAAAACATTTTTCCTGAGTAAAGCAGCTTATCGAACAAGGAAATCGTAGGCCGGGACTTGATTTTGTCCACCAGTTGTTGACTGGATTGTGAAAAGTGAATGTTATTGGCTTAACTGCAGTGCGGCCTGGCATACGTCAGCAGAGAGAAGTATAACAAGATAAGATATTTTGATCGTCCGTCCATCCATCCATCCATCCATCCATCCATCCATCCATCCATCCATCCATCCATCCATCCATCCATCCATCCATCCATCCATCCATCCATCCATCCATCCATCCATCCATCCATCCATCCATCCATCCATCCATCCATCCATCCATCCATCCATCCATCCATCCATCCAATGGTGCAACACTTTTTACTCTGTTTAAATCCAGAAGAATCAGCACAGAAATTGTGAAAAACGTCCACAGAATGTGTGTGTGGTTCACAGGCATGCTCAGAACCAATCATTACATTGAAATCTTTCTGTCTTTCATCCAATTATCCTCAACAGCCTCAGTCTGCATTGACAGAGAATGAACCGTGTGAAGAGCTTTTTCAATTTTCAGCATTGAAACTTACAAACAACATTGATTCAGTGCCAAAAACGGGCGCCTAATCAAGCCTCACGGAAAGCTGAGTTTGAGCCCTCATCACAGAGAGAGAGAGAGAGAGAGAGGTAAACAGATGCAGGAGAACAGAGATGAATGGCTCACATCCATTTGCACAGTCAGGTCAGCAGCGAGAGCAGGTGTTCGGCTCATCAGAACGGATCAGGATAATGGCCAGGAAAGCGAGGGATTGACTTGTTTGCTAAATTATTTAAAATTACTTTAATTAACTCTGCAAATAGTTCTTGTCGTAAATACACGCAAGTGAATCGATGAAGGCTGATCGTTGAAGCGGTCTCTTATGATTACTTTTCCAAAGCGGATCTTGACCCAAGTTGATCTGAAAATTTGGCTCGATTGTGAAACGGATTTCGGTAAGGTCTTTGTTTGGCTGTGTGAAAATGTTGGATAACGCTTGAATAAATCTACAGACCTGGTGTGGTGGAAGTGTTTGTGTTAGATAGCATCTAAATCCACGGATTAATGTGGAGTATGAAAGCGCTGAATTACAGCGGTCCAAACTATGGCTGGCCGATCACAATGCTGGCTTGTTTAGCACGGAAAGTTATTACGTTGGTTTCCTGATATTCTGATAGATTCCTTTGTTGAAATTGGAACGCGGTGCGAAATCTCCCCATCTCATCATGAGGTATACAGAGGCATGAGTCTATAAATCTGGGGTTTATTGGGATTCAGCCGGCGGACAGAAAAATGTCGGTGTTTGATAAGATAATAAGTGTTGTGTGGAGTGACTCGGAGAGAAGGGCGAGAGTGAGCGAGGAATTCTCAAGAGAGAGGATGGATTTCTAGATATTGCTCTGAATTTAGATCCTCTTCAGTTCACCAGTGCGAGAGATGAAACCTGCGTGAGCAAAAACTCTAAAATCTCTGACTCTGAACTGTGATTGGATGAGCAGCGCTCACCTGTGATGCACAATCTGTGCTAAAGGGATAATCCCCCCCCCCCTCCAAAAAAAATAAAAAATAAAATTTTGTCATCATTTAGGCTGCTCACCCTCAAGTTGTTCCAAACCTGAATGAGTTTCTCCTGTTGAACACAAAATAAGATATTTTGAAAAATGTTGGTAACCAGACATATGTGGAACTACTTGTTATATTGACTTAATTTAAATGATAAAAGAAGAATGTAAAGAATGTAAAAATGAGTACTGCTACAAACAAGCAAAACTGAAAATTTACCACAGTTAAGAGGGATAGGTCAACCAAAAAAATCATTATTTATTCTAAACCATTCCAATGTTCCAGACTTTCTTTTCTTTGTGGAACACACACACACACACACACACACACACACACACACACACACACACACACACACACACACACACACACACACACACATACACATACACATACACACAAATATGTTTTTATTTTCAATGGACTCTTTCAGAATATCTTCTTTTGTGTTTCACAGTTGAAATATGCCACAAAATCAAGTCACACAGGTTTGGAATGGCATGAATTTTAATTTTGGGGTTGAACTATCCCTTTAAGAGAGTTCTGCTTTGTAACCTCACTGCAGTGAACGGCCTCTTGTGGCATATTGCTTTATTATAGTGGCACATATTTATCTGTGTTGGTTTTGTTATTAAAAACACATACACGCATGCAAACACAAAATAGAGATTAGAATGGACAATATTGTGTTTTTGATTTACTTTTGAATTCATGTCCATATATTATTCATATAAATAAGCCCCACAGACTATTTTCCCCCACATTCTCATTTGAGATAATGCTATAGTTTGTTTGAGAAAGTTTCTCTGCACAGAAGCTGTTCTTTCTCTCGTGTGTAATAGGGTCTGGGTTGATGTGATAACAGCATCTACTTGCTCCTCCCAACACTTCATTATAGAGTGCAAAACACACACACACACACACACACACACACACACACACACACACACACACACACACACACACACACACACACACACACACACACACACACACACACACACACACACACACACACAAAACAATTCCATATGTTCCCTAGACCCCCTATCCAGTGCACAAAGCCCTTGCTCTCTAGAAACAGGCCAAGTAGAGAGAGAGCTCAGGGAGGTGTAATTATTCTAACCTTGACATGTTAATGAATGCCTTAGTCCAGCATTACTCTCTGTTCCTGCTGCTTGACTCTTAGCCCAGACTCATAGTTTTACACAATCCTGGATTTAATGATCCTGAGTTTCTTGAACTGAAGAAATGTTGAAGTAAACTTTAGTTTTTGCATCAAAACCCAGAAGTTAGTGGTCATTTAGGTTTTGTATATCAGACTATAGAAAATAGCTGACTATCTATCTATCTATCTATCTATCTATCTATCTATCTATCTATCTATCTATCTATCTATCTATCTATCTATCTATCTATCTATCTATCTATCTATCTATCTATCTATCATATTTCTCATCCATCCATCCATCCATCCATCCATCCATCCATCCATCCATCCCTTCCTTCCATCCATCCATCCATCCATCCATCCATTCAGTCCTTCCATCCATCCATCCATCCATCCATCCATCCATCCATCCATCCATCCATCCATCCATCCATCCATCCATCCATTCAGTCCTTCCATCCATCCATCCATCCATCCATCCATCCATCCATTCAGTCCATCCATCCATTCAGTCCATCCATCCATCCATCCATCCATCCATCCATCCATCCATCCATCCATCCATCCATCCATCCATCCATCCATCCATCCATCCATCCATCCATCCATCCATCCATCCATCCATCGTCTTGACAAATGACAAATCATTTCTGGTTTTAATTAGGTATTTGAATTTCTCAAATTCATTTAAATTTCTGCTTTCATATTCGAATTGCGATTCTGCTTTCTGTTTGCTAGCTCAGTTCAAATTCAGTAACTGAATTAAAATTCACAAGGCGTTATTCAGTTCCGAATGGTGCATCACCCTGTTCAAACCAGTATTGGTGAAACTTCATGCATTTTTATGCTGATATTGCTACCACAGCAAAAGCTAGTTTGTTATTGAACACATTTTATGTCTTTTATGTAAAGTTAAATGTTATTATATATTTGTTAACAAATTAAATCACTGCTGTGTACATTAGCCGTCAAGTAGTTCTCAATTGAGTAAACATTGCTTCAGGTTTTTAAACTAATTAATCAAATGAGTATTGAAGATCCCGGGAAATAAATGAGCAGTAAGTGGTTTTCTCTTTTCCTTGTCGATTGTTGATGAATTAATATTAAAAATGAAATAAACAGCAGCAGATCTGTTAGGGTTCATTTACACTGCAGAGTCTAATGCTGAGATTAAATTCATCATTTATTTAAAGGAACAGTCCACCCAGAAATCCTATCATTATTTACTCGCCCTCGTGTCGTTCCAAACCTGTATGGCTTTCTTTCTTCTGTGGAACACAAAAGAAGATATTTTGAACAATGTTGGTGATCAAACCGTTTTGGTTCCCAACGGCTTCCATTGTACGGTTAAAAAATAATGGAAGTAAATGGGACTATCCCTTTAAATAACCATTTACATTAATATCTCACTAAGACAAGAGTTTTGAGAATGCACGCAAGCATCTGTATTTTCCGGGAAGCATGAGTGTTCAAATACACATATCTTTTCGAAAGTCGGCACTTCATACTTCTGATAGCAAGATGATTACATTTCTTTTAGTACCATCTACAACTTCCCTATTGAGTGCTGCAATTCCTCCCATGCATTTTTCTATAAGCGGTTAGGGTTAGGGTTAGGGTTAGGGTGTCTTCTCCTTTAACACTTCAGGTTGAGCTCAGACTTACTAAAGATAATGTCCACTCACTCCCAGTGGATGCGTTTTTGGTTTTATTTTCCTGTTCGAATAATTGCAAGCGATTGACTCTCTCTTTGTAAGCAGTAGTGGATCTAAGATAATGGCACCGGGGGAGCGCTGAACCTCATGTGTGTAGTCTTCACACACATTTAATCAACTAGTGGTGTTGTTATCCGGCCTGCTGGCTGTGAAGGCATTGCTACTGTCGCTCTGGCTCAGCTCACGCTCAATGGTTTTAGCTGAGTCCTGTCAGCTCCCATTACCCAACAATGAGGCGTTTGGCCGATCATCTCTGACAGCTTTTGTGGCGGAATATGATACGGATTTGTCCTTGCCTCACGTCTTCGCTGGAGTCTTACTCAAAGCTCTTTACGCGCCGCCAGTGTGTAAAGAAGCTCCGGAAGAGTGAGGCTGCGTTTGATTTGAGGCCTCTTATGGAGGGTGACTTACATTTAACTGCGTTTCACAGTTGTGAATTCAGCGGGTTAGATTGTGTTTTTTCTGACAGACAGTCTAGTCCAGCACTTCCAAAGCGCTTTCAGGACTCGCATCAGGGCTTCAATGTAAATAGCATCACAAAGATACAAAGTTGCCTAAAGATATGTATATTAGGGGTTGGACGACTTTAAGTCGACATTTATGTGATGGTTGCTGATGATGTCATCAATGAACAAATAAGCCTGAGCTTTGAACAGAGACTCGAACGCGGATTGTCTTGTGCACAGCTATAGATTCTGATACAGTGCTACCCGTAAGGCTATTGCTCCTATAACAGCTTATTTTTATCAGTTCTTTTGTCTTTGGGTCGTCGTATTTCTCACAGATTCTGCTCGTTTTTAATCAGGTACAGATAAATAATGCATTAGTGAGTGAATTAACTCTACCTGGCAGTGTCTCTCTACTAAAAGTGCAGCTGTGGGTTTTAGTTACTAAGAAATATATGCTAGAACATTTCAGTTTCTAAGCTATTTTATTGCTAAATCACAGAACAGTGTTAACAATACATTTATGCGCTACTGAATGTTTCTGTGTGCATGCGATCTGCATGCATGCTTACTGTCTATATGTGTTTGGGTTACAATGCATTAGTTTATAATGCAATTAACTTACGTGCACAATAAGCTGTTTAAAACGTGCATTCACCTGATCAATTTTGAGCATCCAGATGGTATAATCAAACATATCTTGTGGAGCGCTCTCAGAGTATGCATTTCGTTGTCATTTTAACTGTTGGAAACGGAGAGTAAAAGTGGACTTCAAAGATTTCTTATCCTGTTGCGCCCTCTATAGGCCATGATCAACGACTAGTAGTCATGCTTTAAGCATCATGGCAGAACATTTAAGTCGACTAGTCTGTGCAACCTAATATGGGTGTGTAAGATTAATGTTTTTGAAAGAAGTCTCTTCTGCTCACCAAGGCTGCATATAGTTTTCCTCAACTACAACACTTCGCTCTCTCATCCCTTCAATGCTTAAACTCCCCAAGCAAAACACAAACACGCCACTCAACTACATACAGTTGAGCCCAAACATATTTGAACACTTCTCGATGTGCTTTTAGAGGGTGTATGAACAGTAAATATATTGTGCATCTATCTATTTTGGGGATTTTTTTGCTTCAAAAGTGCTTTCTTTTCTTTAAAATAAATGCCACTTGGTTTGATATTCTTCTCATGCATCTTTAAGCAGGCTTGAAATATTATTAGTTTCAAATGACTGTTTGAATAAATAGTCAAATGTAATTTATTCCTGTGATCAAAGCAGAATTTTCAGCATCATTACTCCAGGCTTCAGTGTCACATGATCCTTCAGAAATCATTCTAATATGATGATTTGCTGCTCAAGAAACATTATTATCAATGTTGAAAACAGTTGTGCTGCTTAATATTTTTGTGGAAACCGTGATACGTTTTTTTCTCAGGATTCTTTGGTGAATAGAAAGTAAAAAAAACAGCATTTATTTGAAATAGAAAAAAATGGGGAGATGCTATGAAGGTGGATTTGGTTTTAAAGCGCACAATTTATCAGGAAAAGTTTTACAATTTGGCATGATTTGCATATTACACACTGAGTTTTTCCACACACTTGGATGTGTCTGTTTTAAAACGATCCGTTATTGTAATTTAGGTTCATCTTTAGCAAACTCAGCTTGAAACCTTTTGATTTGTGAGTCTTAACATCCCAACCAGAGACTACCATCCCATTTATCAGACCAGACAAAACTGGACAGAGTGTAACCTCATTAGAGATGGACTTTGAATTAAATGAACTCAATTAAAGTCATACTCTAATTAGTTATCAGCTCTTTAGAGGGAAATAAATTGCACAGAGAGGGAAAAACGTAAATGGTTCTTTAGTTAATTGTTCTTGTTGTTGAGTGTAAACTAATGTTTCTAAACTTATTTGTTCTTAAAGGTGCACTAACTCTTTTTTTATATATGAGGAGTACTTTTGAATAATGTGTTTTAAATATTGTGCACTCACAAGACTCAAGTCAAATTCTACTCGCTTTACCACACTAATTCCCTATTATCGGACACTCTCGCTTGTAGAATGGATTCATAAGCCGGTTGTGGGCTGTTGGGTTTCTCTGTTGGCTTGGGCTGTTGTCAAATCTCTTGACCAGGTCCAGGTCATGTTTCACTTAAAAAACAAAAGAAAAAATAAGAAATAAAAAATGTCGACTATGGCACCATTACAATATTTTACATTTACACACATATATATATATACAGACACATATACATATACATTTTTAATTGCGCACCAAAAATATATACATTTTATAGTTTTTTTGTAATGTAAGAATTTGAATAAAATGTAAATTTGCATAAAAAAAATGCTATTAGGTGTAAATGCTTAAATGTGTACAATACTGCTTTGTTTTGATTTTGTTGAAGTTTTCATTGATTTATTGGGTCACACTTTAGATTAGTGTCCAATACTCACTAACTATTAACTATGACTATGCCTCAATAAACTCCTAATTACTGCTTATTAATAGTTAGTAGGTAGTTAAGTTTAGGTATTGGGTGATTAAGGGATGTACTGTAGAATATGGTCATGCAGAATGAGGCATTAATATGTGCTTTATAAGTACTAATAAACAGCCAATATCCTTGTAATATGCATGCTAATAAACAACTAGTTAATATTGAGAATTATACCCTAAACTGAAGAGTTACCTATTATTTTAATGGCTTTTGTTAAGAAAATGTGCCTAATTATCATTTAAATAATGTCATAATGCAAAGTATCCAAAAATGCATCCATTTTCTTTAAGCAAAATATCATTTCTTAATCTTTTTTTCGGTATGATTTTGGAGCTGAAATAAAACCCAGGCGTGTTCTTGCCGTTTTTTCTTGAAATTCCCCGTTTGTTTGGCTGTTTAGGTCTTTTGCAGTCAAGTGGTTATGTAGCGGACGTCTCCTGAGGGAAATGAGGGATATCAGATCAGATAGATGAGAACCAGAGGCCCCGTGAGCAGAAAAGTGAGAAAACAGCGGCAGGGATCTGATTTCCTCCGGCCACAGGGTGAAAATATCACCTGGAGCCAGCAGGAGACACGTGTCAAGTACGAGGGCTCTCTGTGGCTCCAGATCGATTGGCTGGATAACGACGACAGGCCGAACAGGACGGCTATAACACAGCGTCTCGAAGGCTGGCAGGCCACTGTACACGCAGAGCATCCGTGTGTTTTTGGGAGTGTATTTTCGCTGCTTTTAAGTGTGAGAGATTGACCTCCGAAAACTGTCAAAACATAACGACAGTGAGAAAATTGTCTCTGAGATGTCAGGTCTCAGCCGCTGGCGATGGCTGTGTCAAAATATCCAGCCGGTCAGGCAGAAGAACAAACACCCGCATTTCAGGCTAAAGACTGTTTGTCTTTAGGCAATGTTTGTCCCCTAAACAATTTTTAAAAACTTTTTTGCAAGATCATGAAGCATATCTCATTGCATCTTGTTTTCTTTTTTGAAACTTGAACTCAAATTGGATGAAAACCAAAAGATAAAATGATTGATAACAAATTTATAATAACTATTTTACAACTGCTTCACATTGATACAATAACAACTTATATTATATTATATTATATTATATTATATTATATTATATTATATTATATTATATTATATTATATTATATTATATTATATTATATTATATTATAATATATTATATTATATTTTTAAAATTCATTTATAGTATTTCTCTTCAAATTATGATACACAAACAACTAATATATTATATAATGTTATTATTTTAAAAAATGTATTTATTATATTTTTCTTCAACATTTGATACAGTAACAAGTAATATTCTATTAATTATATTCTGTTATATTATTTTTAAATGTTATTTATAGTATTTTTCTTCAAATTATGATACACTAACAGCTATATGTTATAAATATTCTATTATTCAATTTATATCTATTATTTTAAATGTTTTAACTTATTTAAATTTTTCTTATATTTATTTAGATTTCACCTCTGCATTCTGATTGGATGAGGCAAGTTTCAATGATATAGTTACCTGATATGCAATATCATAATTTATCCTTTCCTACATTTTCAAAGTAATGGTAGATTTATCGCAAATATGATGAATTTTGATTTATTTATTTATTTTAATATTCATGGGCATTGCAATAAGTTAACAACTTCATCAACAATTGAATAATTATTTAAAATACTATTTAGTTATTTTTAATAATTATTTACTGTTTTAATTGTTTTATCTTTTATCTGATTGATCAATTTATCATGCAAACAATAAGGTATTTGTCTTTTTAGTTGAGCATGATGAGTGTCATCTTTTGTTGTTGTTTTGAAATCTGTCCATCAAAGATTCATTTTTGGCAACGGTATATAATTACCTGATGTAAAGGCATGTTTAGTCCACATATACTCAATGTCCATAAATACTAATTTGATTTGTGTGTATTTAGCAAAAATATCTAGAACATTTTAGCATTTCCCCCCACAACCCCTGGTTATTTTCTGATGCTAGTTAGAAAGCAATTGAATGATAATATCAAAGCCCTATACGGAAATTACAAAAGTTGTACATGGCATAGGAGGAGTGTATATATATATGAAAGCATTATAATCACTAACTAAAATCTGGTTTTATTCCGTCTGCCTGCTAAGATTACTTCACACCCCTACAGACTACTTTTTATTAGCTCCATAACGGATTTATCGCTGCCAGCATGATGGTTTTGCTTTTTAAAATCCTTTTTAGTCTTCAAGGTCCACCGTGCCATTGACAACCCACTATGCATCATAATGTGGGATCGGCTATATAAACCTCTTAAAATTGTTGTTCGTATATTCGCCTAGAGTAAGATCAGTTAAGTGACCTACTTGAGAGACGGAGCGGTGGAGAGCAACACCAGTGATGATTGCTGTCATTATAATCTAGTACTAGAGAAAATTAGGCTAATGCAAGTGTCAATCTGCTAAATAAGTCCACTGGGCTCAATAGCACAGCTGGAGCTCTGGAACAGCAGTTAAAGCAGGCGCTGAAGGAGCTCACACACACAGCTTGGTAATATGGAGACTTCACCTTTCATAAAATCAACTTGTATATGTACAGTAAATGCATTATCAGGCCTTTTGATCAGAAGAAACCCTGTCCTAAACAGATGTGACATTGAACATTGTGTAGTAGATGTTTGGATAACCAGGTACTATATATATATATATTAGTGCTGGGCAAGGATTAATCGCGGTTAATATAAAAGCATCCAAAATAAAAGTTTGTGTTTACATAATATATGTGTGTGTACTGTGTATAATAATTGTAATATTTAAATACACACACATGCATGTATATTTAAAGCTGCAGTCCGTAGTTTTTCCTCTTTGTCGCCATCTCTGTTCTAAATCTGCAATTGCAGTTATTCGCGGAATTATCAACTTTATGTGGGTTGTGCCTCAGCACGGCACAGCGCGGATGAATCCGATGTTTTGAGGAGAATGTGTGGCTGTCGGTCACCGTGCCGGTGTGGATACTGTCATTCGGAATCACAGATTCTACTTTTTGAAAGTATGACCAACATAAGAATTTTCACCGGAAAATGTCGTCTGAACAAGTAACATCCACTTTTGTTCTGACCAACTAAGGGAAAAAAAGCATTGTAAATCGCAGGTAAATTGCGCTGATTAAATCTAACGATCGCTTGTCATATCACGTCAAACCGTGCAAATTATACTTTGTTCCCAAATTGTTAATGTTAACAACATCAGCATTGCGTGACTACATTTAATGCCCTTCCAATATTATCCTTGTTTTCGCATGGGCGAAACATACAGTATGTCTCATTATCTCTCTGCAGTCACTCTTTTTCTGTAGCCAGTCCGAAGTCTTTTGCATTTTACAGCGGGTGAATCTCCAGTTGTCACTGGTGATTGTCGTTTGAACCTTCATGGATCCACCATCAAATTGATAAGTTTAATTATATCAAGTGCTGTGAGAAAAGGCTATAAATCTCCACCTCCAGCATCCTCACACTCATAGCCTACTAGCCGAGACTCTTCTTTATGTGTACAGATGTGACGTAATGACGCAAAGACATGCTCGAATTTCCTGTGGAAATCCACCAGTACCACTGGAATTAAAAACATTTTTACAAGCTTACCATTTTGAGTCGAGCTAAGGCAAGCAGAGAGTTTTGACCACTGGCTGGTTATTTACTTGCTCAAAAATTTATTTAGGACAATTTTTAACCCAAAAAAGTTACGGAATTCAGCTGTAAGAAAATTTTTATTTATATATCAAATATTAATATTTATATATAATATAAATTATGTATAAATATATATATATATACAGTATATACATGCAAATATTCCTTAAATATATACAAATAATTATACACAGTACACACACATATATTATGTAAACCCACAAAACTTTTATTTTGGATGCGATTAATCGTGATTAATAATATATATATATATATATATATATATATATATATATATATATATGTGTGTGTATGTGTGTATGTGTGTATGTGCGTGTGTGTGTAAAATACTTTAGTCATGCATTTCCCTGTAAATAATTGCACACTGTAGAACATTTGTAAATCAATCAGATTCAAGCATTTAACAGCCCTGTTGTATAATTACTAATAAGAACTATTTTTCTCTTTCTTTGTCTGGCATCTTAGATGGATTTTTTCACTGGGCTTGTCACAGTGATTTATATGATTGCCTTCTTTGCGAACGATAAATATGATACCCAAAAAGAAGCAGCATAATTAATCTGCATACTTTTCAAACAACCTAAAAAACAGTGCTGTTAAAACGAGCTTATTGACGTGGAACTAGACCTGGACATGTTCTTGACGTGACATTTTTAATGTGATTCACCCAGAGTGTCCATCAACCTCCTGTCAGTGGTGTGCACTGGAAGTGTTGGACACACACACACACACACACACACACACACACACACACACACACACACACACACACACACACACACACACACACACACACACACACACACACACTCCCTCCCTCCCTCTGTGATGCATGACGTGGACACGTCCCATAGCTGTGGTGACTTCAGTGTTCTCTCCCACTTAAATGACTGGAAGCGAGTGAGCGGAGGCGGTGCATATTGTTTGTGTCCTTTGCCTTTCCCCTGCAAATGTAACTTTTATGAGGTTGTCAACCCTTGTTGCTGGAGCAGAACAGACTGTTTGATGTTAGAGACAACAAAGTGAAGGTCTGGCTCAGATCTCACCAAATACACAGGGGTGGTTTATCATAAACATCAGTGAGAAGAACCAGAGCGTAGCCTCGCTCTCTAGGTGTGTTTACTGAGCATGGCAGAGCCTTAGGATGATGAAGATTCGCTTCATAAAACAATAGAAACCATCAGCCGGAGCATACCAACTCACTTTTATAAAGTTCCCACCCACATTTTTTAGGAGATTATCATTGTTTTAAGATTTTCATTTGTCTTTATCGTCTCATCTTGTAATACGATAACAGCATGCCAAGTATAATCCTTTAAAATAAAGAAGCAAAATATTTTATATTGTATATACAGTATGTATACACACTATACTGTATGTATGTATGTATATATATATAAATTATCAAAGAAAAATGCATTTAAAATAACGAAAAACATTTAAACTGACAAGAAACTAAATTGCCAAATGTGTTTATTTAACATGCATTTAACAAATCATTTACTAATTTACTATTTTATTGTTTTCTTTAACTACATTGTAAAATGTTACCACAATTTAACAGTTTTAAATGTCTGTTAATTTGTCCATTTAAATTTTCATTGTCCATTGTCCATTTTAATGTTTGAGTTATTAAATTGATAACTTCCATAGCAGTATCACCCTTTTCCATACAACAGCTCATAGTAACACATCAATCTCCAAAAGGGATTAAAAAAACATAAATGATGAGTATGAAATGCTGTTGAACCGCAGATCAGTGAATCCTTCCTTCATAAAACCAACACAACTGAACACAGCCCTCCTCCCAAAAGCTCACCTGAGCGCTAGTTAAAACCTTCTCCTGTAATAAAGCCTAACTGGTTTAGAAAAACATGGCAATATTGGCACTGATTGCATGCTTGTGAAATTTTCTTTCGAAATTATTATCTGGAGAGCTCTGAGGACAGGACCCAGCTGAGGCTCGTGTGTGTGTGTGTGTCAGGCTTGGCAAACACACTCAGTAAAACAGCACAGATGGCCCACGATTGCACTTGGCTTTCTTACAGACTGACAGACAGATAGACAGGTGGACTCCCGTTTCTCACCACAGATCTCTCTCTCTCTCTCTCTCTCTCTCTCTCTCCCTCTCCCTCTCTCCCTCAGGAACTCAAGGAAGGAGCTGAATGACATACGGTTTGAATTCACTCCAGGGCAAGGTCAGTGCACCTCATCATGCATCAGTCAGTCGTATCGTTACGCTGTCTTCAAGTCCTCCTGGGACATTCCCACTTATGAGGCCGGAAACATCATTACGACGTGATTTAGGTTGGAATGAAATGGACATAATTTCTTTTTCACTTCCCGACAGAGACTTTTAACTTTTAGCACTAGTGCATCAAAACGAAGAGCAAAGGATGAGTTAAAAATGATTTTGAATCAGTCATTCCAGTTTTGAAGGATATATTAAAATAGCTTTAAGTTCTTTAGAGAAAGTGCAAAGTACAAATTCCCTGATTTTAATACATGTGATTATATTATTAATTGAATAAGTTTGGAGAGAAAGTCAGTTGTGAAATTCTGGCCAATTTATTCTTTCAACACTCAGGGGAAAGTAATTAAAATCTTATTTCAATTAATTTGGTATTTATATATTACACACACACACACACACACACATATATACACTCACCTAAAGGATTATTAGGAACACCTGTTCAATTTCTCATTAATGCAATTATCTAATCAACCAATCACATGGCAGTTGCTTCAATGCATTTAGGGGTGTGGTCCTGGTCAAGACAATCTCCTGAACTCCAAACTGAATGTCAGAATGGGAAAGAAAGGTGATTTAAGCAATTTGGAGCGTGGCATGGTTGTTGGTGCCAGACGGGCCGGTCTGAGTATTTCACAATCTGCTCAGTTACTGGGATTTTCACGCACAACCATTTCTAGGGTTTACAAAGAATGGTGTGAAAAGGGAAAAACATCCAGTATGCGGCAGTCCTGTGGGCGAAAATGCCTTGTTGATGCTAGAGGTCAGAGGAGAATGGGCCGACTGATTCAAGCTGATAGAAGAGCAACTTTGACTGAAATAACCACTCGTTACAACCGAGGTATGCAGCAAAGCATTTGTGAAGCCACAACACGCACAACCTTGAGGCGGATGGGCTACAACAGCAGAAGACCCCACCGGGTACCACTCATCTCCACTACAAATAGGAAAAAGAGGCTACAATTTGCACGAGCTCACCAAAATTGGACAGTTGAAGACTGGAAAAATGTTGCCTGGTCTGATGAGTCTCGATTTCTGTTGAGACATTCAGATGGTAGAGTCAGAATTTGGCGTAAACAGAATGAGAACATGGATCCATCATGCCTTGTTACCACTGTGCAGGCTGGTGGTGTAATGGTGTGGGGGATGTTTTCTTGGCACACTTTAGGCCCCTTAGTGCCAATTGGGCATCATTTAAATGCCACGGCCTACCTGAGCATTGTTTCTGACCATGTCCATCCCTTTATGACCACCATGTACCCATCCTCTGATGGCTACTTCCAGCAGGATAATGCACCATGTCACAAAGCTCGAATCATTTCAAATTGGTTTCTTGAACATGACAATGAGTTCACTGTACTAAAATGGCCCCCACAGTCACCAGATCTCAACCCAATAGAGCATCTTTGGGATGTGGTGGAACGGGAGCTTCGTGCCCTGGATGTGCATCCCACAAATCTCCATCAACTGCAAGATGCTATCCTATCAATATGGGCCAACATTTCTAAAGAATGCTTTCAGCATCTTGTTGAATCAATGCCACGTAGAATTAAGGCAGTTCTGAAGGCGAAAGGGGGTCAAACACAGTATTAGTATGGTGTTCCTAATAATCCTTTAGGTGAGTGTATGTGTGTGTGTGTATTATAACAAAACATCACTGTCCCCAATGCTGCTGTCATAACCATTACACCAAGTATTTTAGAAGTAAAGGGCACATCTTTGTGAGTTTTCCAGAGTCATTCATTCATTCATTTAAAGAATGTATTTATTATTTGGTGTCATCACTAAACCAGGTAGTACTGGAGAACATTAATTAAAAAACTATCAATTTTATTGTATTTTTGTAAAATTAATCGACTGCTAGCTAACTTGTTTACATAATCCCAAAAGTGAAATATATGTCATTTCCATGACACATAATTACCACAACACCATTCCACCATTTTAACATAGAAGAAACCTTGAAGAATCATCCATGAACTTAATGTGCATTCACTGTGCACACTGAAAGCACGACGATGATTAATAGCAATTTAATGCCACCATACCGACACGCCTCCAGCATTATACGCCTGAGCTGAAAGAAAATCCAGTTTCCTACTGGTAATTATGACATTGTGCTGGTGTTCATGTGCGTCTTAAAATGATCTTTCCAGAGTGACTTGAAGGCAGCGTTAGCAATATAAAAAAGAGATCTCACAGGGTTCCTTCTGTTCTCAGTGTGACTCTGGGTGGGTGGTATGAACAAAATGGTCCAACTACATGTCAAATAACTCTCATTAGAGTATTAGTAGACTCTGCTTAATATCTGATAACTCTTTATTCTGATGCTCCCCAACAGACATTATAATGACTAGAAGTAAGTTTGCAACTACATGTCAACTTATTCTACTAACCCTAATCCTACCATCCTACTTCAGTCTACTAAAACTCTAATGATAATTATTCGACATGTAATTGCAGAGTTAATTATGGTTAGTAGAATGTCTGAAGTAACCTTTTGTTGTTGTTGCTGAAATTGCAATGAAAACAATGTTCATATATATATATATATATATATATATATATATATATATATATATAAAACATTCTCTTGTTATTTGGATCTTGATGGACACAAATGAATAGATCAGATTATTCATAACAAATAAAAATTCATAACTAATAAAGAAGTCATTATTTAACACAAGTTAAAAATAAAATGTTAATCATAAAACTCTAAATTCTGATTGGATGAGCCACATTATAACTTCAACATGGCAAATTGTGAAGTTATTAACCATAAACAACTAACTAATCTCTGCTTTGTGTCTACCATTGATTATATATTCCATTAGAATTTTAGTTAAAGGTTTAGAAATTGTGTTGTTTTGTCATTTTTATTGGTTGTTTTTTTAATAGTTTGTATTAACTTTTATTTCAGTTTTAGTTATTTTAGTTAAGGTAAATGTTTTTGCTTTGCCAACTAGCTGAAATAGCTACATTTTTAGCTGAAGTTTTTAATATTTGATTTCAGTTAATGTTGTTTTTGTTTCAAGACAAGTTTTTATTTTTATTTTATTTTTGCGTGAACTCTAGTAGCCCTGCATCAGCCTTAGATCTGACTGGTTCAGTGCATTTGAGTCCATTGCGACTTGTTTGTTGATGTTTGTGTGTGTGTGTGTGTGGGTTTGCCAGAACATACTTTTAACTTTGTGTTCTGACAGTTTTCTTGCTGTAATATCATGCTGTGCATCTCTGCGTGTGTGTTCTTTCTCAGACACTGCTGATGGAGTTTCTCAGGAGCTCTTTTCTGCTGGTCTGGTCAATGGTCATGATGTTGTAGTGGGTAAGTTGAGCCACTTTTTTCTCATCTGCCACTTTAAATGGCGATCTCTTTAAAGCAGGATGGATTATGATTGGCTGTTAATGTTTTTATTGTTCATCAGCTGGAAAAAAAATCAATCTGAAAGCGATTCCAAATATATCTTTTCTCTGTGCCATTATCGTTATATAAGTAAACGTGAATAGGTGCCATGTAGTAATTACCATAATTTCAACTTGTAAAAAGCATTCATGTCCTCATAGAGCTCGTAATTATTGAAAAGTGTTGTGATAGAAATGCATAATTCCCAGTCTGAGGTCGTGAACATAGAGCATCACGTGTTGTAATCTCTGTACGGTAATTACAACATGGCGTGAACGCAGAAACATTTCTCGCTCCTGGTAACATGGAGAATGAGTGAACATTGTTCATTTATATATATTACTGATATTGTTACAATACAAAGCAGGTTGAGAAATGTAAATAACTTCTGACCATTACATCAGAGCAGCTCATGATGTTTCTGGACTTTAAATGGGGCTGATAACAGCTCTCCTGCAAAGGAGAAAATTGCAAAAGGAAACAATCTCAGGGGTCATTAGTCCACTAAACATGCAGAGCAATATGCTAGGTATAAGGGTAAGATGAGTCGCTCAACTCTGTCCATGCATCAGTAATGCTATAACCGCACCAATTAATGTATATAGCTAATATTCACGGTTACACACAATTTGGCTAGCGGGTAATCTGAGATCGAGACCCCGGCTTCAAGCCTTTTTAGAGCAAATACATGAATACTGAGGTACTGAATATCAAGATATCATTTGTTTAAACATATTGCTCACTACTAATGTCAGTATCTTTTTCTACACGTTTTCCCAGTGGCTGCTAACCTTCAGAAGATTGTAGAAGACCCAGTTACCTATAAAGTGTTGACCTTTAAGCTGGTGAGTATTCACATGCTAAATGTCACTGAGAATGTTGCAGGATTCCAATGGGGGAATATCAGGGCTGGAAAAGTCATGGAAATTAATTGTAAAATATTCATAAACATTTTCTAGTTACACTCAGATATTTAATGAATTGGCTTGAAATTGTTCTTTGTAGGTGGGGTCTTTATGAAATGATTTTTTTTTTTACCCAGTTATGAACGATTGGACTTTGTCGAGAATGCAGTCTGTTTTTATACGATGCAGTTTATTTACTTTCTGCAAATTCATTGTGCATTGAATATATAACAGCATACGTCCCTCAGGTCCCACACAGCCATTCATTCATTATTTGCTGAAATCACGTCTTTGACAGCGTGTAATGAATTTTCATTACATAATTCCTTATTGAACACATGACAAATCTGAGCGAATATTAGGAGAGTGTTTAATGATGCCTTTTAATGCGCTAAAAAAAATGACAGAACTGGGATATTCTGGCAGATACATGAATACACAAATTAAAATGTCACTGTTAAATGCATATAGATGAAGAAGGGAGCGCATTAGACCCCGGCCCCAGCGGCAGGATCCTGTGGCAGTATCTGCTCATATTTCCACAGGACTTTTATATTTCAGTCTCTGTGGAGGATTAGAGACAGATAGTGGTGATAGACGGCACTTTAATCCACTTTTAAGTGGATACCGTTATATTGGATACGACGCCATTTACATGAATCTTCTGGTGAGATTGAATCCCAATAGATACGTTTCATGTAATGTGAGGTCCTCCATGGTGGTATTAAAGATATAGTTCATCCAAAGATAGAAGTTTTGTCAATGTTTACTTGCCCTTATGTCGTTCCAAACCCTTTTTTTTTTCTTCTATGGAACACATATGAAGAAAATTTAATGTTTATTTATTTATTTATTTATTTATTAATTTATTTGACAGGGACAGTGTACATTAATTAGCATTGCTGCAAATGCACCAGAATTAGCCAAAAGGCTATTTTTCATCCGTTGTCCCTGGACAGATCTTAAAATTGAAAAATAATAATGTACATTACAATATTATTATTTTACAAATAAACATCATAATAATGCTAAAACAGTATTATGATGTTTACGGATGATGTTTTGGGAGAAAAAAAAAGATTTTGAAATTGTAAAATTACAAAATAAAGTTGAGAATAATCTCCAAATAGGCCTTTTATGAGAATAGTCATGACATTTCAAGAATAAAGCTGACATTACAAGATTAATAAAGCTATATTTTTAATTAATGTCAAAATAAATAGTCAAAATTATGATATTAAAGTTTATAATTAATTTTTAACTTTATTCTTGTCATTGTATGACTTTATTTCATATTACTCCATGATATGATATAAAAAAAATTGTTGAAAATTTTAAAAAAGCAAATTTTTTAGCAAAAATATGTTGTTACTGTTTAAAAAAATAAAAAAATAAAAAAATAAAAAATATATATACAGTGCAATGCATAAGTGAATACACCCATGCTAAAGTTGACTAAAAAGAGGAATAAAAAATCATATTTTGGAAATTGAACGTAATGCCTTAATTTAAAAAATTAGGAAAAATCCAACCTTTAAGGACACCAATTTTCTTTGTGAATGAATAATGTATCGTAAATAAATAAATGTTCTTCCTTAAAATACATGGTGCATAAGTTAGTACACCCCTATGTTAAATTCCCATAGAGGCAGGCAGATTTTTATTTTTAAGTATTTAAAAAAAAAAAAAAAATTAGGATACTATGCATCCTGATAAAGTTCCCTTGGCCTTTGGAATTAAAATAGCCCCACATCATCACATAGCCTTCACCATACCTAGAGATTGGCATGGGGTACTTTCCATAAGATCATCTCTCAATGCAAATCAAACTAGCTATTAGGCTAACTGAAATAAAACCATGCCAATCTCTAGGTATGGTATATATAATTATATATATATATATATATATATATATATATATATATATATATATATATATATATATATATATATATATATATATATATATATATATATATATATAATTATATACAGTACCAGTCAAAAGTTTGGAAACAGTACTATTTTTAATGTTTTTGAAAGAAGTCTCTTATGCTCATCAAGCCTGCAGTTAAAAAAAACAAAAAAACCCCAGTAATATTATGAAATATTATTACAATTTAAAATAATGGTTCTCTTTTTTAACATACTTTAAAATGCAATTTATTTTTGTGATGCAAAGCTGAATTTTCATCAGCAAGTACTCCAGTCTTTGGTGTCTTATGATCCTTCAGAAATTATTCTAATATGCTGATTTATGATCAATGTTGGAAACAGTTGTGCTGCTTAATATTTTTTTTATAACCTGAGATACTTTTTTCAGGATTATTTGATGAATAAAAAGTTAAAAAGAACTGTATTTATTTAGAATAGAAATCTTTTGTAACAATACACACTACAGTTCAAAAGTTTGGGAACAATAACTATTTTTTTTTTAAGAAATTAGTACTTTAATTCAACAAGAATGCGTTAAATTGATAAAAGGTGATGGTAACGATTTATATTGTTAGAAATGTTTTTATTTTGAATAAATGCTGTTTTTATGAATAAATGCTGTTAACGTTTTACTCATCAATGAATCCTGAAAAAAGTATTCCAAAAAAATATATTAAACAGCACAACTGTTTCCATCATTGATAATAACTGAGTATCAAATTATCATATTAGAATGATTTCTGAAGGATCATAAGACACCAAAGACTGGAGTACTTGCTGATGAAAATTCAGCTTTGCATCACAAAAGTAAATTACATTTTAAAGTATATTAAAAAAAGAGAACCATTATTTTAAATTGTAATAATATTTCATAATATTACTGTTTTTTTGTTTTTTTTTGTTTTTTTTTACTGCAGGCTTGATGAGCATAAGAGACTTCTTTCAAAAACATTAAAAATAGTACTGTTTCCAAACTTTTGACTGGTACTGTATATATATATTTTTTTTACAGTCATGAACATTGCAATGAAACAACTGAATAAATACATATTTTAAAAATACTTTTTAGTTTAAAACTTGGCATTATTTTATGGCATTATTTTTTTTATTTAGCATGATATCGCCAACTCTAGTGGCATCCAGGCTCCAAAAAGGGCAGACATGTAATTTGTCTTTATTTTTGTTTCAGTTTTGGAAGGTTCCTTATTTCAATTGAATGCCAGTGCAAACAAGATTTGTAAGCTAGCTGTTGTTGTATGGAAAAGAGCAGGTTTGGAACAACATGATGGTGAGAAAATCTCAGATGAACCGGAGGAAACGCTAACACTAAGAGCAGGTCCCGGTGGACTGGCCAATGCAGCGGGACGCCTGTGTTTAATCACTCCTTTAGATGGAGCCGAGAGTTGGCGGTAAACAACATCTGCGCGTTAGCAGCCTTTTGCAGAGAGCTATCTCTACAGCATCTGCTAGCTCTTACCCTTAACTTCACCCTCCAACCCTCCACAAAACCCCCACAATGCATTTCTCACTCGCACCTGGTGTGTTTAGAAAATCACATTAGGACGTGTGGAGTTTTATTGTTTAATTTGAGCTTGAGCGTCCCATGAGAGAACTCCACATCACATGATTAGAAAACTACTCCACATTAAAGCTGAGAAATCTGCGGATTGTAGACGGCACGGCGCGCGTGTGTGTGTGTGTGTGTGTGTGTGTGTGTGTGTGTGAGGGGGGAATATCTCAGGCAGCCTGGTCGTTCGATCTCATTTATTAATGTCACCCCTGACTACACTGTGTGGAACTCAGACAATTATTCTGCTTGGATATTGAACCGTGAAGAAGAATTATGTTGTGCTCTGTGGCTTGTGCATGTACATGAGCTGCAATAGAGAACGCTGAAAATACATAGATTTTAATGTGGATAAATAATGCAACACAAGGGTGTGCAAAAGTGACACTGCATCGTGTAACCAAAAGTTGCAAAACTGACCAATCAGCATTTAGGACTGGAACTATCCGTTTCATAATGAGTGTTGTTGTTTTTTTAATCTACAAAACGATGTATATGTATTTTAGGGCTGTCAAGCGATTTACAATTTAATTAATTACATGATGTGGCGATTGATTAAGATAATTAATCACAAATCAAATTTGGCTGAGAAATTGCCCCCCAGAAAGATAATGTAAAATCATTAGTGTTAAATGAGAAAAGCATTAAATAGACATCACAAAAAGTAGCAATAGAAAAGGCAGCTTTTTTTTTTTTCAACATAGAATTTATTGCACGTAAACTTTTTATATATTAAAATATTTCTACACGTGTGAAGTTGTTTTGAACAATTATGATGTTGAAAAATGGCAACTGGTGAAATTCAGCCATGCAATTCAAAATGAAATGTTTAAGTCTGATTCTGAATCAGATCAAACCTACACCTCAAATACCAAAGAAACTCGTCTTAATTAATCATCTTTATTTATATTTAATTATTATGTGTTTGTGAGGTAGTATTGGATATTATTACATTGTATTAGTATTATATTACTTTCAGTAAAGTGAGTACACAACAAATGATCTGAAACAGACAAAGCAATAGTGACATGTTGTAAAAACACTCACACTTGTGTGTTGCGACACTGTCTGATACAATAAAGTCACTGCATCTTCTTATATTTTCTCTGAAAAACATGCTTCAAACTGTGGTTGTGTTCGAAATCACCCCCTATTCCCTACATTAGTCCACTAATATAGCTCACTTGAAGGAGTAAATGAAATCGAGTGAGTGAATTCAGACACTGAGTGCGCTGGAAAGGCTGTCATGGAATCTAGCATGTATAATTAAACAATTAAATAATCAACTAAAAATGAATTTATGCCTGTAGCCACATTGGACCAGTGGTTTGGAAAATATATGGATGGATGATTCAGCTCCGGGCGCAAACTTCTGGTCAGACGCAGGAATTCATTCGATGCTCAACTCTCACAGTGCATTATGGGTATTCTCTAGCCGTTGAGCGTACATCGGTTGTACGCGTTATTGTGGTGCATTGTGGGATTGAATGAGTGCACTCGAAATCGTCCACTATGGTTTCAGATACCACTATAAATGGCTGTTCCCTCAAATAGTGCCCTATTTAAGGGTATAGGGGGCGATTTTAGACACAGCCTGTGTCTTGTTTAAAAACGAATCTGCAGTAAAATGAAGTGAACAAACAGTGTTTTACTGACACGATCTGGAACTTCGTTAAAGATAAAGTTCGTCCACGCTTTCCTAATGTTAGGACAATGCAAAGACTTTATCCACAACTTAGCACTTCAAAATGTCCTGTAATTCTTTATCGTTTTTGTTGCTAGAGTAATCCTGTGTACTTGCGTCTCTCTCGTATTTACTCCTACATGACGTGCAGATCAGTGGGCGGGGCTAAAGAGGCAATGATGTAGAAGTAGGCGTTCATCATCTTCTGCATCTTCCGCACTATCATGTGACAAAATCTGAAACGAGACGTTTTCCGAGCTTGGTTTTAATAATAGCTGTACAATGACCTCTAATATGTCAAAAGATAAGGGAAAATGAAATTTCTGACCCCTTTAAGCTTATTAATATTTCCACACATCACCTTTAATAATATATCAGCATCTACATTATGTGTCCATCAGAGGGTTTTCTGCATGCGCAAGCGCCCAAACATATGCACACACACACACACACACACACACACACACACACACACACACACACACACACACACACACACACACACACACACACACACACACACACACACACACACACACACACACACACACACACAGACACAGACAGATATAAGAAGCACTTCCTTCTTCACTGAGTAATTCATGATGCTTCACCCAGGAGAAATGTTATGATGAGTTACGTCAGAGAAGGAGTTTTATGGGCAGACCTTTCTACGGGTCATAGTGCCTCTTATTTAGTAGACACTCACTAACACACACACACACACACACACACACACACACACACACACACACACACACACACACACACACACACACACACACACACACACACACACACACACACACACACACACACACACCTCTCTAAGATCAGTCGTCTGACCCTGAGCTGCTCCAGAGAATACGGACAGCAGAGAGCGAGCGATCGATGTCCTCCACACACTCGGGCTGTGTGTTACCTGTGATAAGATGCTCTGCTCTCTCCTCCTTTCATCCCTTTAAGTCAAATTGTATGCTATTAGTAACCATTAGAGAGGGGAATTATTCAGATTCAGTGCAATTTAAACACTATTTTTGTTGCATAATGTTGATTACCAAGTATGGGTTGGTTATTTATTCATTTCAGCAAGTAAATGTGGTCCAGTGCTCTAAAGGGTTTAAAAGCACAAATGAGAAGCTGCTATTGCTGTTAAAGCTCCTGCATTTTTTAATTTGCGGTAAAGTTGTCTAAACACAGTGCTTTCTGAGGCGAGACTGCTGATGTACCGTAAGTCCTGTTGAGTTTGCACCATGTAAACACTCTTTTTCTGTTCTCCTTCCTCATATTGTGCTAAAGTTTCCCTGGTTTACTAGCGTTGCGGAATTTGCGGTTGACTTTGTGAAAGCTAGTGAGATGCATTGCTGTCTACTTCCCTACATAGTCTTCCAAGGTGGCATCCTAACTTAAACAGAAGCTCATATATGACTGATTTGATAGTTATCCATCAGCATAAAGGCATAAAACTGCTTAGCACACAATTGCATACAATTCCCTTTTATCTTTTTTTTTATTACATTTTAATTTTAATTACATTTTAAATTTAAATACGATTTTTTTAATGCTATGCATGAATATTAACACATTTAACTAAGTTATATTAATATAAATAGTATTATAATAAATTAAAAAATGGACAGCAGAGAGCTAGTCTCCTGCCAGTGAGTATAATTTTTTATAAAGTCTGTAAGTACTTTATTACATTTATTATTTTATTCTAATCTAATAGTGAAATATATTATTACCTGTTTATATATATATATATATATATATATATATATATATATATATATAATGTGATGTAATATAATTTATATATATATATATATATATATAAAATGTGGCAAAATGTAGAATGCCATCGGTAATATATAATATTGACTATAAGTAAAAATAATAATAAAAAATTATAATAATTTCGGAATTCTACATTGTGCCACATTATATTATTATATATTTCTTAATATATATATATATTTTTTTTACTAGTAGTTAAATTATTACCTGTGACACTCTACATTACGCCACATATTTATTGTATTATTTTAGATTTTGTATTATTTTATTAGTCAAATTATTGGCTGTGGTTGTCTTCATTATGCCACATTATATTTATTATATTATAATATTTAATAAATTTTTTTAAACAGTCAAATTATTTCCTGTGGTAGTCTACATTGTGCCACATTATATTTATCATATTATTTTTTTATTATTATTTTATTTTATATTATCTACCAATAGTCAAATTATTGTCTGTGGAAATCCACATTATGCCACCAATGCTGACAAAAGTGTTGAACCCAGAACATTCCTTTAAATAATGCTTCAGAAATCACAAAGGCGGTGATTTGTTTCAGCTGCATTAACACTCATTCGTATCTGTGTGTGTGTGTGTGTGTGTGTGTGTGTCTCCAGGCGTCTGGTTGTGACAGCACAGAGATTCCAGATGAGGTGAAGTTGATTGGCTTTGCCCAGCTGAGCATCACCTGATAGCATCTCATCTCCCAGCAGAGGGACGAGACTGAACGCTGCAGGAGACGACGGGACGGGGTTCACTACGACACCGCTGCAAACTCACACTTCCTGTTCCTGTTCCTGTTCCTCCCCATTCTCCTCGCCCTCAGAATCTTTGCACTCGTTCAATCAAACGCAGCGCTCTTATTCAAACACACGTCCTCTTTCCCTGAAGCTGTATTTCCAATGTCTCTCACCAAAACATTCCAGCACCCATTTCCCAGAATTCAAAGCAGGAGCCCATCATCTCAGGAGGCAATGGCTAGTAAAACAAAAAAGAAAGTTTTTATTTTATATTTACAATTATTATGATTGTTTTTGTGTTTTACCTCTGCTTTCAGCAGAGCTCTTACCGTATTATTATTAATAATAATTTAATTTTTTTAAATTATTTTGTTATTTCACGTCCTCTTGTTTTTATGTGGAAGAGTAGCTTATCTGATGCGTAGATTGTAGACCACAAAACTGAAGTGGAGACGTCTCCCTCTGAATGTAAAAAGCACATTTCCATTCTGACTCTTCATTTTAGCACATTTTAACTGTATTGTATATAGAGATCTTCTGATGTCCAATGAAAAATAAGGGAATATTTCATTTTTTCATTTGTTTTTTTCCAGAGGACTGAACCGAATGCTGCCATGTGCAAACGTGCTGCTTTATTTTTTCGGGACAGTGTTGATGCTTCAATGCTAGAGGTGCCTTGTTTTTTTGTTTCTTTGAATCCGTGCCTAAGAGATGTAGGTAACATGCTTGAAGCTGTTCTACTGACACTGAACACGAAGGACGCTGATTCTTCCATAGTATTTTCACTGGTCGGTGGCTCGCATTGAAGTTAACAGCTGATGCACTTTGATTTCACCTTCGGCGCTTCGACTCGACGTAACTATCCAGATTTAACCTGTTAAAGCTTTGTCATGTGACAAACAAGGTCATCGCTACCATACACACACTTAATCCTGATGTGTTGTATTTACAAAAAGACCGTCGATGGTCATGCGTCATTTTTACAGCACTAGAATGTGTTTTGTTTTTGAACCCAGAATGCATCTGTCTATCAGCAAACGTGAAGTATTTTGTAAAGGAAACCAAATGTCTACTTCTGAATGACAGAAAAGCCATCTGTGTGTCCAAAACCAGTATAGTAGCTTGAATTCAATTATTTTGTTCTCAGCCCAAATGTAAATAATGTGAAGTAAATAGGCTACTTTATTATTATTATTATGAAGTTGATTTGTGTTTTCTATATACCATGCGTGTACTCACCCTAACTATTCAGCCCATGTTCCCTTTCTGTAATCAGCGAAGAATATAAACTTTCTGCGAAGGTACAACAAATAAAAAAAAGAATTGCTACTATTAAACCGGAGCATGGCTGTGTTTTGGAAGAAAAAGGATCCTAACCGTATAATGTGATTATGATTTTATCTTTTGCCTGCCTGTGTGTGTGTGTTTTTACACTGTAATTGCCATAATTTACCGCCGGCAAACCCCCAGAAAGAGATTTCATTACAGTTTTTAAGTATCTAATCGTCTCCTCATGAAATGGTAGAAAACCATCAGATTTATGTTGAGCATTTATGGGAGTACTTGAACTAGTTAGGGCTGGGTAATTTATCAAATATCTGAAAGAGAAATGGGTAATGATGTGAGGATTTTAGTCGTGTTTTATTTTGGTCCACACTATACATATACTAATATTTATTATATTATTACTTTATCTTATTTTTTTAGTAATAGTAAAAGTATTGCTTGTGGTAAATAAAATTAAAATAAAATTGTATTTATTTTATTATATTTGTTTTTATTTATTTTTCACAAATAGTAATTTTTTTGCCTCTCATAATCTACATTATATTATTTATTTATATAGATATATATATATAATAGAAATATAAAAGATAATATATAATAGAATTTTTCTTTGGTTGCTTAAAATCACTATTTTTAAGCTATTGCAGAGTAAATGCATCAGATATTTTTTCATTATCTTTTTAGTCTTGGTAATACATTGAAATACAATTATTGGAATACATGCAAAGAGCCAAAGTATTTAAAACAATTGAGAAAATGGAGTGAGATTATTTTCTTACCTTCCATCACGCTGTAGAAGGAGTCCAAATGATGTCACTTCCTGGGTACACAACTTAACACAAGAAATGACAGTGAAGTGTGTGTGTGTGTGTGTGTGTGTGTATATACAAACTATAATTGTGACTATACATATATAAATATCAGTTATGTCAGTGGTGTGTGATTTTAATTGTTGGATCATACCTCAAAGGTCAAAGGCGCCATTTCAAAGTAATGGGACACCAAAGTGTTCCACTATTCAAGGTAAGTGCCATTTTTGACACGATATTCACTCAGGGATGCCGATTGCTTTTAATCCCACCCTGACAACAGCCTTCCTGGAAGGCATCCCATAATAGACCCAGTCCTGACTCCTGATTGAAAATCGGTTGTTTTAAAGCACTAGCTCCATTATGCCACACACAACAACGCCAAAGACTTTATTTGTCATGGGTGTTGACCGAGTTTGGCAAGACCACCGGTTGGCACATCTCAAGCTGCCTGACCAGTCTGCCAAGAGGCACTAGTGTGGGCATTTGGCAGGACGAGTGACTGGCGGAATCCTCCGAGGATAAAAGTGGGTTGGACACTGCTGGAAATCCACAGCACATGTATACAATCAAACACGTTCATCTAAAGGCAAGACGTCACATTCAAAGGTTAAACCAATTTGACTGAAATGTTAGAAACTCTTCATTTCCAAGCAAGCAAAAGTTTTACAGCTTGCCACACAGGCTGCAAAAAATTTGAACTAGAAATGGCATATTAGTTTTTATTAAACATTAGTGTCTGTTGTAATATCGCTGCTGCCATTAAATAAAATGTACAATGGTTAAAGGGGTTTTAAGTTTGGGGTTTATGAGATTTTTTATTTCTTTAGTTTTTTTTTTTTAAATCAATTTTGTATTTGATAAATACACTAAAAAAAACAGTACTATATACAATTTGAAATAACTGATTTCTATTGTAATATATTTTTAAATGTAATTTATTCCTGTGATCAAAGCTGAATTTTCAGCATCATTACTCCAGTCTTCAATGTCACATGATCCTTCAGAAATCATTCTAATATGATGATTTGCTGCTCAGTAAACATTTATGATTATCAATGTTGATAACAATTGTGCAACTTAACATTTTTTAGTGGAAACCGTGATGCATTTTTTTCATTATGGATTCTTTGATGACTAGAAAGTTCAAAAGAACAGCATTTATTTGAAATAAAAATCTTTTGTAACATTCTAAACGTCTTAATCACTTTTGATAATTTGTCCTTGCTGAATAAAAATATTATTTTTTTCCCCTATTTGACTAATCTTTGAATATAAATAAGCAAAACGTATACAAAAAGATCAATGTACATTGTTATATATTTTTATGTAAAAAATACACAGTATAATACAATAGTACCCACGGGGATTATGTTCATTTTTGTTTTCACAGTTAAATGCCACATCCCCTCAATAAATCCAGACGATTTAAAAATGAAACAAAAAATAATGAAACGTGTGTGAATCACATTTTGGCCTCAATTAAAATAAAATTCCAGAGAAGGAAAAAAAATAAATAAATCCAACCCACCCAAAGGGCTTCATTATATCCCACATTAACACTGCGTTCCATAAGCAACGTTTCTACAGGGTTGACCATGTACAGTAGATACTCACTAGATGATACCAAGCGTTAATGACTTTAGATATATAGATTTACAGTAGAACTACAAACATGAGTCAGCTGTTCAGAAGCAATGGTGTTTTCAACTTCTAGGAGTAAGAAAATAATTTGTATACCTCTTATAAATAACTAACTGTACATCGCTGTTATCTTTTCCAAGAAAAGACGTTTTTGAACATGTAAACAAACAGTATGCAGGCGCTTTCACATACAGTAAACAAAGCAACGTTTGCATGGAACTTTCGTTTGTACAGCCAGAGTTATGTGCAAAGAAAAGTGAACACTCAAGGACATTCTTCATCCGACACATTTAATGTGCATCCCAACTAAAAGAAACTCCAGCATGTTGAACCTTCACAGACTGGCACAGTTATAATATTAACACAAATAGCATATTTCCCCAAACGATTCTCATCCCACTGCGAAACAAAGTGATCCACGGGTTGTTGAAAATCCCCAGGATGATGTTGCCGTTTTTTTTTTTTTTTTAAGGAAAGAACTACAATATGAGCTCGGTGCGTCCCAAGGCTCCAAGTCGCATCTTTTGCATCATGGGTATTAAAAAGGGCACAAACACACAAGTCCTCAGGCATCTTCGACTAACACTTGAGATGCTTCTTGCTGGTCATGTCGTTCCAGATCCGATGCATCTCCTCAGGGGAGATCTGGTGTACGGTGATAACTCGACGGTACCTGCAGAGACTGTAGGCCATTTTCCAGTGATTGAAGCCACTGTTCTGATACGGGTGAATGCCCAGCTTCCTCAAACACACCCCGACGTAAACGTCTTCCAGATGCAAGAGTCTGGTGTGCAGGGAAGTCTTGTAGATGAGCTCCGCTACGTCCGCCGAGAACACGTACCCCGTGCCCGAGCAAAACGGTGGGTACTTGCTTTCGGGATAAAGGTCTCTGGGCATGTACCATTTGCTGCGCATGTCCCGTATGGGTCCGCCGTTGATGACGTACCCGGTGAAGTACCTCCGTCGAGGTTTAGTCGCCGGCTTCAAGAGTTTATAAACCAAGTTGTCCATGTTCACGAAGATATCGCTGTCCGTTTTCATCACGTACTTGGCTTGGTTGCAGTAAGTCGCCACCCAGCGCATTCCCATCAGCGTTTTGAGCGTGAGGTTGTGGTACGAGTCGATGAAGTCTTCGACTACGATGTCGTGAAAGATCTCGCTTTCCTGCTCCACCATTTGGTTGAGCACCGCATCCGTACTGCGTCCGAGAAGAAACAGCGTAATGATACGAAGGTCGCTGAACGTGCTCTCGTCACCCCACGTCTCCCGGATGGCCTGACGGGCGTCGAACTCCTTGTGTGTGGTCGTGATGAGGATGACGAGGAAGGGCACGTTGGTTTCGCATTTCTTGGGCTCGTTGATGATGAAATCGAAGGTGTGCGGGTTCAGCGGACGCGTCCTGATGTTGCCGAAGGGGGTGGTGGCGTTGCTCTTGAGCGCTTTCGCCGTTTTACGCGCCGGCACGGACAGTTGGCTCGCGTAGGATGACGTGGGTCTGGATATACTTAGATACCACAGAGCGCTGGCCCAACAAACGACCGTCAACACGTAGAGGCATGACACTTTTGAAGGCATTATGATGCATTTACGTGCACTTGGAGCTGTAGATCTCGAACGGCCCCGCAGCCATTAGTGATGGTTCCTCAGGCAGAAACGCAGAACGCAGCGGCATCTGTATGCAGCTAGACAACAACTGTCAGAGCTGTCTGTTCCTCGTATAAAATTGGTGGGATTTTGTTGCAGGGTTTTGAATGCTCCCTGACACTCTTCTGCATGTTCCACGGAAATCTGAAAAACAAATCCACAACAGTTGAATTGCTGAAAACACTTCAAATTAAAAACAGAAACACCGTATCTACTGACAAAACTGTTGGTAAATTACAGAAGTGACACAATGGGGAATGATTTGTATCTGCCAGTTGGTCATGGTTATTGCCCAAAGTCAATTATAGGCCTATTAAAAAATAAGCAAAATCAATACAACCAAAAAGATGAATGTATCATGATTTATCACTATTTTAAATAGAGCAATAGCTGAAGCAAACTCTGAGATACCAAATGGAGAACACCATATGAGATCAATGACATCACAATCAACACACTATAATTAGCCTGCAAATAAATAAAATACTCTTTTTTTAAGTTTGAAAGTGACACAATTGGGAATAATTTTTATCTGCAAGTTGGTCATGGTTATTACCCAAAGTCAATTATAGGCCTATGAAAAAGGGAAAAAAAGAAAAGCTAAATCAATACAACCAAAAAGATGAATATATCATGATTTATCACTATTTTAAATAGAGCAATAGCTGAAGCAAACTCTGAGATGCAACTTCTTACCAAATGGAGAACACCAATCAAACCAACAATTACTCACAGGTGAGATCAATGACATCACAATCAACACACAATAATCAGCCAGCAAACAATTAAAAGACTCTTTCTTAAGTTTATATTAAGAGAGCAACGGATACATCATAACAATTGAGCACCAACTCTCACAAACATAATAAAACCCACATACATTTGAATCCAATACATATTAAGTTAACTATAATAAGAAACAGCTCAAATCAAAATCAAAAAAGGCACCAAAGTTGTTAATTAGTGCATTCAAAAGGCTTCTCGTTTCAGTAAACGTTGATCTAAATCACCTCCTCTTCTTTGTAAGGGCATCTTCTTGAAGTAATGAAGTAATTGGATGGCTTTGCTCAGCAAAACTTTGGTCCCATATATGGTTTGAATGTGGATTTTTCTTATAAATGAGTTGATCTGACATAGAACCAACAATTACACACAGGTGAGATCAATTTATGCTGTTCTCCATTTTGTAAGAAGTTGACAAAGGCTGGTTGTCTGCCGAAACATCGGAAATATTAAAAGTACTTAAGTGAGTGTATTCCTATCACTATTTAAACCATGTTAGATATGGGTTTAGTCATTTTAGCCTGAGAACATTATATTGTTGAGAATTGGACTTTCCAATTGGCGTTTGGAATATGGCAGAAAATAAGTGTGACCAACAAAAGTTTATGATTCTTACACGTTTTGTGCATTATCTGATTAAATATGCACTCATTTGCATACATTTCTAGAACAGAAATCTGAACACTGAAGCCAGGTTCACAATTCTATTTTTCATCTTGTTGACATGTTAAATGTTTTTGCAAAGAAGATTTTGGATCTCACTTCTTTATCACTCCATAAATCAGAAAATACTCACAAATTCACCATGCTTTGAATAAAATGTTCTATGAATCAGGTGAATGGGATATGAACTAATACCCAAAGAAACCTTTGTTGTTGTTGAGAAAACAGCCATTGAATGAACTGAAATCAGATGCGAATACATAACGTAATACAATGAACACTTAAATGTTTTGGATGTTTTTCTTTCCTCTATTCTGAAAGTCTCAAATTCTCAACATTGACTAGTGCATGAAAAAAAGGTTTTGCTGGTAGTGTTTTGCCTTTTAAAGTTGGAACATTTCAGATAAGATAGTTTTTAATAATACATTTTATTTGTAATGCGCTTTTCTTAAACCCGAAGTGCTACAGTAAATTAAACAGAAGGGCAATACAACAATTAATTAAAGTAAAAACATTTTTTTTAAGAGTGTGAATAAAATATGACTTCAAGAGACTTGGAGTGCATTCTTCATTTGTATTGTTTTGATCTTTTAAATGCTTGAGAGTAGAGTAGATTCTGTCATTATTTACTCTCCCTCGGGTCATTTTAAACCCATATCAACGTGCAATAAAGTAAACAAGTAAATAAAGAAAGAATTTTTTTTAGTTTTGGGTGAACTGTCCCTTTGAGAGGAGAAGAAAGAATTAAACCAAACGTATGGAAGATTGCACTTAAGTACAGAGCATCCCTCCTGCTGGCACACAGCACAGACTGTCAGCACATTGGCTTATTACCCCCCACCCAACCAAATATCTGAATAGACAGTTAACCAAATAGTATGATTTTTATCCACCGCATCACAGGAGATTGTTAATGTTAGAAAGTATTAAAGAATATGAGGTGGAGAGAGGATGTGTGTGTGTTTGAGAGCAGTCATCTGTTGTGATGCCTGTATGGAAATGAGCGCGCTGTGTGAAGTTTGCAGCCGTTTAGACTTTTGATAAGAGAGCTGTGTCGGCATATAGCGGCTTTCTAGCGGAATCGTCTTCTCAGTGGGGAAGATAACCAATCAGCAC